>PVKN010012185.1:0-20978 GCA_004027915.1 Capromys pilorides
TGGGACAGCACAGAGCCCGTGGACACACGGAAGACAGCAGTGCCAGGGCTCCACAGACCAGCAGGGCGAGGCTCCGGGGAAGAAATGACCACGGCTGTGCCACCGCCAGCCGAGGAGGAAGACAAGAAAGCCCAGAGCCACCCTGCCTCCTGCCTTTCAACCCACTACTGAGCCCGCTGGCTGGGACCCCCGAAACCAGAAACCCATGACCCACAGCTCAGCAGAGAGCCGAGGAGGGCACTGGGAAGGCAAGCAGGAGGCCACACAGGGCCACCAGACACCCTGGTTACTCTGGTAACCCATGGCTCCCCATGGCCACATGCCTCAGCACACGTGGTGCTGCCAGCTGACCACACGCAGGGTCGCTGCTGGGGCCGAAGGATGCCCTTCTGCTGGCCATCTCCAGGCCAAGGACACTGTCACAGTGCGCCTTCCTGTGCAGGAGCCCCGATACTTGAAGTCACACTCCTCAGTACGGCCCGGCCGTGCTGGTCCTTCCGACTGCCTGTCCCCACGCTGTGCGCATCTTTCTCCCGCCTTCCCATTCTCCTAAGTGACGATAAGTCCTCCATATTCTAGATGCTGCCCAGCTGGTGCAGGACAACAAGAGATAATCCCCCCAAACCAAGAGGCAGCCTTCTTACCCTCTATTTCCCCTCCTTAAAAGTGGAGGGGAATAGCTCAGTAGAATAAGCACTTGCCCGGCAAGGATAAGGGCCTGAGTTCAATCCCTGACCACGCAAAAAAAAAATATTAAGAGTGTTCTAACCTATAGGATGGGGAAACGTTTGGCAGCTATTCTTCAGACAGAGACCTAATACTTAGCACACGTGAAGAACTAGAAAGAAATTAGGCCCCCAGAATAAAAGACCCAATCAGAAAAGGGGTAAGCGTAAGGGACAGACATGTTACCGAAGAAAAGACAGCCAGCCAGTATCTGAGGAAACCTCAACATCGCTGGCCACCAGGAGAGGGCAATGAACACAGCACGGAGCCTGCACCTTCTCTCAGGAAGAGTGGCCGCGCCAAGAAATCAAATAAGTGCTGGGGAGGTGGTGGGGAAAGGACCCTCCCGCACTGCTGCTGGGAGTGGGAGCTAGGACAAGCGCTGTGGAAATCAGTAGGCACCTTTCTAAGGGTTAGAGGCACTGTACACGTGCACATCCATGTTTACAGAGGTGTAACAGCTAACCCTTGGGAGTGGATGGAGACAATGTGGTGTTCACACAGATGGAGCACTACACCGCCGTGAAGAAGGATAAACGTGGGCGGTCTGTAGGGAGCGGAAGCACCTGGAGCCCGTGACGGCAAGAGGAGCACCAGGCACGCACACTTCGGCATCACGCGGTTTCTTTTGGAGGGGAACCCAAGGTATAAAAAAGAACATAGAAGGTACATGAAGAGAAGCGGGGAGGTGGGTCTCTCTCGAGTGGGGAGCAGACCAAGAGGCAGCCAGCAGGGGAGAAGGGGAAGGAAGGAAAGGGTGTGAGAGAGAAATTAGGACGTGTCCTGCACACACGCGCTCTCCGCATGAACAAGGCGATAAAAAATGCTCCGTGTCCGTCCCTGGCGCAGCACTCTGAGGCTTGGGCTGTCCTCCGCCGTGTCAGGGAATCAGCGGAAAACGAAGGCGGGGCACCAGGGCTCTGCACCCCGGGCGACGAGGCAGGGCTGGCACCCACTGGTCCTGGCGCACCCGCAGCGTGGCCCACTCCAGGTTCGCACGGCCCACAGTGCGGTCTATGTGAGCGTGGCGGGCGCTCTGTGCCACATGTGGCTGCCTCGGAAGCAGGTGGCGCGCTCAGGGTGTGGCACAGGGGCTCTGCTGTGTCACCGACAGTGACCGCAGGGTTCTTCCACCGCTGACTTTCGGGGATGAACTGACTGAACACCCACGGCGAGGGGGCTTGGCAGCCAGGCCTGGGACGCTGAGCGTTGATGGCTGTTGCTGAAGGTGACATAAATAATTCTGTCTAACTTGAGACAGCTGAACTCGGAGAACGCCTCGCCCAGTAACGACAGAGGAGCACTGGAGTCTCCATTGCGGCTCTCACAGGTTCAGCGACTCGAGGTTGTTTACACGCCCGGCCTCCCAGAATGCGTTTCTAATGGAATTTTAATCAGTGCTCAGCCCACGACCAAAAAGCACCACGGTCTATTAATTTTGAAAGACACTGGTTAAATAAAGCTAAGCAGCATGTCGCTCCGGGTGCCCTCGCAGGGGCCGTGCTGGCCCACGCCTCTGGGGGCTGCGGGGAGGCCCAGGGTGCAGGGGTTCCGGCACAGGCCCTGGGACCACCTGTTGGCATCTGCTCCAGAAACGTTGGATCCCAAGACACTCGGGGAAGGAACCGGGGTGCCTCATTGCAGAGCCCGGGAATACATGGCCGAAACTAATTTGGTTTTGAAAAAGAGAATGAAAACAAAAACTTGAAACGATTCAGGATTTTGCTCAACGAAATGATAGAAATTCAACAGTGTCCTACTGCATTTTGTTGTCTTCAGATTAGGTGTTCAGATGACCAGATAGAAGTGTGCAAAATTGGTCCAGAAAATTGGTCAATTTTTTTTAATGTAAGCAGTAAAGCCGCTCCTTTCAATAGACCAGCAGACACCAGCAATACAGCTATCAAAGCGGCCCTGCATCCAGGTGGTTTCCTTTCTTTTCTCCCTCCTCCTCCCCAAGTTGTTCCTTCCCTTTGAACTGTTTCTTTCCCTTTCACAGTCTCTATTGTACCTTTCTGATCCTATTTACACTTTGAAGTTCTCATGCTAGGGAGACAAGATGATATTTACACGTGGGGGTCTGATTTATTTCACTGAGGAGTATGGTCTCTAGTTGCATCCATTGACCTACAAAAGCCTTGCGTGTATCTTTCTTTAAAGCCAAGTAATACTCCATTATATATTACAAAACCCACACACATCTTTTTGCATCCATTCCTCACTTGAGGGGCATTTGAAACCAAGTTTGAGGGGTGGGGGAGACAGCTCAGTGGTCTAAGTGCCTGCCTGGTAAGCGTAGTGACCCAGGTTTGATTCCCAGCATGACATGCTGTGCTGGCCCCCCCATGCTAAGCCTGCCTCCAAAACTGGGCTCGGTGGTGCACACCTATAATCCCAGCACTGGTGAGGCTGAGACAGGAGGATCAGTACGAGTCCAAGCTGCACAGCGAGACCCTGTACCAAATAGATAAAAGATCTTTAAAAAAAAAAAAAGAAAGAAACCAAGTTTGAGACTATTTATGAAAAAACTCTCAACATCTGATAAGCTGATGAGGAATGATCAAAGTGAACAGTTAAATTATTTCTTAAATAAAATAAAATACAGTAAAAGACACTTTGCCATTAATTCTCCTTAAAATTCTCCCCTGGCTTTGAACACACTTTGCCCATTGTCCTATCAAAAACGTGGTGACCAGGGCCACTGCGCGGGTGCCCCACATTAAGGGCGGGCTCGTAACTCCTGACAGCGCGTCTCCATCCACCTTGGTTGCCCCATCTGACGCTGCGCCGTCTGGCCCTTCCCCAGCAATAAAATGACCTTGCCAGGTAAACATTTCCGATTGGCTCAGGACTTAGCGGCGGAAGCGACAGCGCAGCTAAAAACACTCGGGGAAGAGGACTCGGGAGGGGCGCAGGAAGCTGCCAGTGGGGCGGGCTGGGCGTGGCCACGTGGGGATCCCACTGATTCCTTTTCGCCCTCTAAGCCGCTCCCGCTTCGGCTGTCCTGGTTTTGAATGTCAACTTCACTCTGACTGTCCATGCACGTCATATACATTGCTTTGCTACTTTTAAGTGAACTTCATTACGGCCGTTGCTCGCTGGTCAATTTTTCCCACCTTTCAGAGCTCGTACTGGTGAACAGGACCTACAGGCAGCTCTCTGCCCACCCTGCCGAGGCTTTTAGGAGGGAGACAGTGGCCCTCCATGTCCTACGCTGTCGCTCTGTGGGTGACATTGGCTGAAATGGATTTTATGGTACGTAGCCCACAGTTTGTGCACTTAAAACCCCTATTCCAAAACCAGTAGAGAGAAAATGCAAGGATCTGCGAGAGGGAGAAACTGCCTACGGAACGAGTTCCAATGGGCAGGTGACCTGGGAGAGCGACACTGCCACCCCAGGCGTGGGGGGCGGGGCTCAACTCAAGAGAGGGACGCTGCTGAGCTCCCGCGGCCCAGCTTCCGGGGCACCACTGTAGGCCAGGGCAGAGTTCACAGCACCCATAAACTGCATAAAACATAAAAATGATTTCTACGAGACACAACTTGGCAAGCCCGTAATCCTAGACTTGACGGACCAGGGCAGGAAGGGGACGATTTTGAGGCCAACCCAGGCGACTTAGCGAGACCTTATCTTAAAAATAAAACTATCAAGGGCCAGGCCTAGTGTGTAAGAGGCCTCAGGGTCAATGTTCAGTATTGAAAAAAAAATTAAGTTTTTTTTTTTTTCCAGGTAAAAGGAGGGCTGCGTTATTATGGGAATTATAATGTGTGTTATTACTGAAGCTTTGTTTTAGATCAAATCGTGTTTCCTGGCTATGGCTCATGGAGGCGATCCATCCCCGCAGAAACAGGTTTAGAAATGAGACAAAATGTCAGTGAAACGGGCGCTAAGCGAGGAGCGATTAACAATATTAAATGCCTCCCCAGAGGGCGGCGGAGCGGTCTCCACCGCAGAACATTAACTTCCGGCAGCTTGGGAACCCGCGGAGCAGGGAGGCCCCAGCTGTGCACCCTGGCGGCCCGATGTGGGGACACGAAGGACAGGCAAGGGTGGCGGGGCGATGGCAGAGCCCCTGGGAGCAGCGGGTCAGGGCGTCTGGCCGCGACACCTGTGACCGCCCGGGTCCAGTGGCCACGGCTGGCTGAGCAGCCCCGACGTGGGCGAGTGCTTCGCACCGAGAACAGGTGCGGGATAATGGCGTGCTGACGCTGGCCTTGGCGAGCCGGCACCGAAGCACAGGCTGGTGGTCTGACTGGTGAGATGGACAACCGATGGGGGGCAGGGACGAGCTGGGCAGTGGGGCGGAGGGACAGCGGGGGCAGGGAGAACGGCGCTCCCTGGGAGGAGCACAGCTGGAGGACGGCAAGCAGCTGGGGCGCTCCGAGTCAGCGCACGCTCCTGCTAGAGACCCGCAGCGCCTCCCCGGGGGCGCCCCTGGCTCGGGGATGAGGAGGACACGCTTACGCTCGTCCGCTCCCTGCGCCCGCTCGGGCTCTGTCTCCGCTCCTGTCTGCCTCACCCCGCCTCCCTTCCTGTTCCCTTCCATCTCTCTTCGTCTCTTGCCGTCCTCCCCGCTCCTCCCCTTCTCTCGCCCCGCCCAGCCGTCCTGGCCTCCGCACACCCCGGTGCCCTCTGCCCCCACTGACCACCCACGTCCCTTCCCGATCCTGTCCTGCCCAGCTCTGCCTCCAGGCTGTCCCTCTCTTCTCTAAGCACCAGCCCAAGCTCCTCGGTGGCCGTTATCAGAGCCATAATTCCATCTATGTTTGGATTTCTTCTCGCCATGCGTGGTGGTCAGCCCCGCACCCGTAATGGGGCACAGACTGCTCCGAGTGCTCTTCACCTGTGCGCTCTGCGCCAGGAGACATCGCCCTGCACCCCCGTCGGGGTGCACAGGACACCTGCCTGACCCACCCATCCACGTGCTGTGACATTCCCATGCCACAAAGCCCCTGGGTTGAAGACCTGCCCTCCAGTGGATGAGAAATGGAGGGACCATCAGGGCTCTGACCTCATGCCGGATTAACCTGTGGACCGCATCATTCACCAGACCGGCCTGCAGATGGGCGGGCACCACCGCACCGCCGTCATGAGATCCGAGGGGCGTGTACTGCTCTATCACTTCCTCTCTGTCTCTGATGCTTCCTTGCTCCCCTCCTCCTGCCTGGGTGCACCATGACATTCCTGCCTGGGTGCCAGCCAACCATGGACCACACCCTTCGAAACCAGGTGCCACCCGAGCCATCTCTTCCCTTCAGATGTGTGGAGGTTGGATACTTCGCCCGGGCAACATTAGAACTGACCGATGCAGTCACGCTCCCCACCACCTCCCGGTGCCCATGGCAAGCGCAGGGACCATCGGAGTCCTCCTGTGCCAGCCTGAGGTGGAGCAGTATGACTATCGTGATGGTTCCTGTGCAGCAGCGGGGGACACCGGGGTGAGGAGACGGATAGAAGTAGAAAGGCCAGGATTCACCCCGGAGCTGCCTGGCATCGGGACCCTGCTGTCTGCTCAGGGCATGCCCTCCCCAAATGTGGGTGCTCCTGAGTAGGGCACAGAGATCTGCGCAGACCCCAGGAGTCACCCCAGGTCCCCAGCCAGGTCTACTGCATGTTGTGAGGCAGGAAACGGCACAGCCTGAGGAGTAAAAGCCGAGTTCAGCCTCCAAGTTGGTGATCAGAGAGGACAGCAGACTTACCTGGGGCCGCGGGAGCCTCACCCGGGACCCCAGGAGCCTCACCCGGGACCGCACGACCCTCGCCCGGGACCCCAGGAGCCTCACCAGGGACCCCAGGAGCCTCACCTGGGACCCCAGGAGCCTCGCCCGGGACCCCAGGAGCCTCGCCCGGGACCCCAGGACCCTAACCTAGGACCGTAGGAGCCTCAACTGGGACTGCAGGACCCTGGCCTAGGACCCTCACCTAGGACCGCAAGACTCACCTGGGACGGGAGGTACACGGGGAGGTGGCTGTGCATCAGGCTGAATCTTGACAATGTAGGCACCACAGAGAGTTGCTGAGGAAGGTTCCGAACATGCACCAGGAGGGATCCATTTCCTCCTACCCGGAAGAGCACAGCCCTTCGGGAGCAGAGATGAGGGCGGGAGGGACTCACACAGCTGATGATGCCTGGGGCAGGGCTGACAGATCAGAGCTGAGAAAAGGCCTTGGGAGACAAAAGATCTTGGGTCGTCAAGGCCAGGGTTCCTCCTGAAAGTCCTGACATCTGGGATTGGGGGAGGGGCGGCTGTCTTTGCCGCCAGCCAGAGGAGGCAGGTGAGCCTCAGGCATCCTGAGGGACAGAGGGGATGTTCTTTCTGGCCTTTACTTTTTTAAAAAAATGTTCTGGTAAACTGAAAACTCACAATGGCACAAGGTGACATTGGGGATCCAGCTTGTGAATGCATCCTCAGATACCTCTGTTTTGTGCACAGCCCATTTGAAATCCACTCTTGGCAGGTCTGAGGAGCGTAAGTGCTGCTCACAGCACTGCTTCGAATTCCTCAGCGTCCCTCAGGGTGGACAGATTAGGAAAACGAGGCACAGGTGCAGAACAGAGCGCTACGCAGCAGGGAGGGGAACGCTGTCATTCTGATGACGTGGACGGAAGTAGAGGAGGACTTTGTGTGAGGTGAAACAAAGCTGGTGCGGAAAGGACCCAACACACTGCCACTGGGTATGGAACATGAAAAGAAGGCCTGCTTGGGGACGGTGACGGGACTAGAACGCCAGAGCTCATCAAGCTTGGCGCGCGGACACCGAAGACTGTGAGCTCGTGGCCAGGCCAGGGACCTGGCCCACTGCTCCCCAGAACAGGAGCGGCAGGGAGCTGGGAGGGGGTGGCGTTCACCCCGGCAGTACCCCACACAGGAGCGCGAGCAGCGCCGTGTGTTCTCCTCAGAGCGCGGCTGCCAGGCCTGGGAGGGTGGTGCCTGGAGGACCGCTGTCAGAGGCTGCTGGAAATCAGAAGTAGGAAGAGCGGAGCTCCTGCGCCAGGGAAGAGCTGCCCCTGAGCCACGCGTGCGTGCAGCCCTGCTCGGGGACAAGCTCGAGCTCTGGGAGGGGACACAGCAAAGGGGCGTTTCCTTGGGGGGCAGGGGCGTGGTTTCAGTTTTCTCCTTAAGCCCTTTAAAAACGAGAAAGAATCGCGATGCTCAGCTCCCGCCGCCATGACAGTATCCTTGGTCCAGGCACCCACTGTGACCCATGCTTCCCCTCTTTATGTACAGTCGGACTCCCGGGAGCTCAGCCCAAGGTGCTAGGACAGCTCCCAGCCCCTCAGTCTCTGTCCCCTGCCCCCTGCTGGCTGCGTCCTGCCCGTGGGCCACAACAGCCCAGATAGGACCCTGCTGGGTGTTTCCTGGCCCCTCCTTCCCCAGCCCAGATGACTCCTGCTCGCCACCAAGGGAACAGCCAAGCGTCAGAGGTCATCTTAAGACTCTCACACCAAAGCTCATTCGGGGACACGGCCTCGACTCTTTCACTCTGAGGCCTGCACAGAGGCCACTCTGGAACTTGGCTTGTAATGAAGCCTTTTCTGTGTTACATGGGCGTGCGTGCCACACGGCCGGCTAGGGAGGAAGGCCTGAACGCAAAACACGGACACAGCCTGCTCTCTGTTGCTGCTTTGCCATCACCCCGCCCCCACCTTTTGGTCTTACTGGTTTCCTCGTTTCCACTGCCATTAGCTGCTGCCCTCAGCCATGCGCCGCTCTGCCTCGGAGCCAGCTGAGTATGGACTGAAGCCTCCACAAGCTGCGAGCTAAGGAAACCTTTCCTCCCTTCATTCTGGGTGTCAGGTACTTTGCCCCAGCAACGAGAGAAGAGTGCCTGGACAACGGCCAAGGTGTTAGTCTGAGCACAGCCATCACCCAGCCTCTGCACTCCAGCACGATTGGCAAGATGGCACCCAGGAGCGGGCTCTCGCCCACCGTTCTGGCCAGCAGGTCTTCTGTTATTCTTCCCATGGTTCACAGGGCTTCTACACAACGGCCTGTGCATCCATGAACCGGTGAAAGCCCAGCCAGGTCTAAAGTTGTCCAGTGTTCGGTAGTTTCCCAAGTTCTTAGAAAGTACTCTTGCTTATTTAATTTCTGGAGCCAACATAAACCCTGTGGCCTGACGTGGCTCACATTAGGTGAACACTGAAAATGGGGAGGAAGGGCTGATGGGCAGATCTCCCTGCCTGAGGCCCGCAGGCAGAACACTTGTTACAGGTTCATTGTCTGTCTCCTGGGGACCAGCGAGTCCAGGGAGAGCCGGAGGCTGCGGGAAGCAGAGCCCAGCAGGAGGCCCCGGGGCCGGCATGGCGGACGCTGGCTGCCCTTACGTCTGCGCCTGCATCCGTGCTCTGCCGTCAAGGGGCTGCCAGTTTGTGCTTGGAGCCCTCCCTAATTGGATCCATTCTACCCGCTATTGGGGAATTGACAGAGCCCCAGATGACATCTCCCAGGCAGGACAAGCGTGATGGATGGCGAGAGCGGCCTGCAAACAAGCCGGCCCGGGAGCTGTCAGGGCCCGGGGAGCTCACCATCCATCAGCCGCCCGACAGCCGCTCCCACAGGTTCATCTGCCCAGCGCCACAGAGGCCCTAATGCGCTCTGCGCAAGGCGTGTGGGAGCCCAGGGAAGGGAACGGGGGCCCGTGGCAGCCGCTGCCCTGCAACTGCAAATTACGCAGCCCGCAGCGGCTCAGGCAATAACTTTTGAGACTTGGCTCTCACATAAGTTAATAGAGTGATATTAAAAAAGAGAAGAGAAAAAAGGGACAGAACACTTTCTCCTGGAGCTCCCGGGCGAGGAAGCCAGGGAGCCTGGCTGAGACTCCTCGCGGTCTCCGGATGTGCTGTGGTTGGGAAGGCGTGCGTTTCTGTACCTGGTGCCCTCGCCTGTACCCACCCTGGTTACTCTTCTCCCAACACTCAAAATGAAGGAAGGAAAGGCTTTTTAGCTCACAGTTGCTGGAGGTTTCTGTCCATATTGGGCTGGCCCAAGGCTGAGTGGAACAGGGCAGAGAGCATCCAGTTCATGGCGGTGGGACAGCAACAATTGCAACAGAGGCAACTGACCAACAAGGGCACAGAGAGCAACAGCCTGAGTCTGTCTCACTTTCTCTCTTTATATTACATTCAGGCTCTCTGCCTCAGCCTGTCCACCTTAGGCCACACCCATAATCCCAGCAGTACTCAGACCCAAAATCCCAGGAGTACTAAGACACATAATCCCAATGGATCATGAGTCAAGTCTCACACTCTACAAGCCCCCGCCCCATGATTGCATGAGGCTTTGCGGGGACAACTAGACACAAACGTGACACTGGTGCACAGTGGTTGCCTAAGAACCGCCCAGAATAGCCTGGATGCTGAAGGCCCTGACCACAGCGGCTCTGTCCTGTCACGACCTGGTGCGAGGTGTTCTGGGGCGCAGGGTAGGGGGGCTCTGAGCCACGACTGGACTAGAAGGGCTCTGGCTTCCCTCATGGCGTGATCCCTAGTGAGCTCCTAGCTGGGCCGCTGGTGGTTCTGAAGTCTGGGCGTCCTCTCAGAGCTCATCCCTACCCTGCTACACCCCGCTCTGCTTGAGGCGAGCAGCTCCCCACTGCCAGGCCCTTGCACCCAGTGCCTCTGCCTCTCCTCAGGAAAGCAGTGCAGCCCACCGAGCACGGGCTGGGAGTCCGAGCCTAAATAACCCTGTCCCTGTGAGCATTTAATCATCGCAACAGAGAGCTGCCTACAGCACCTGCGGGGCCGTAATTCCCTTTCGATCTTTAAAGTTGCCTTGATGAATTCATACTGCTTTTTGAACTTTCCTAAATTACTTGTGCGATCAGTCATTCTGTGTCTAAATTAAAATGTCAGCGAAGAGGAAACCAAACTCCTGGTGAATCTGAGTTACAATAATTCATTTACAAATCTGTGTGGAAGTGTTTTGCATTGTGCAAAAAGCTGTATTTTTATCACCTTAGTAGTCTCTGGGCTTACACATTAGAGTCAAAAAAAGGGGTTTTTTCTGCTTTAAAATTTGCTTTACGCTTTCATTAACACCTAGGAGATTACAAAAATAAATACTTTTAGCTGCTAATTTCTGCTCTGCAATTTTCTTATTGAAAACCATTACGCTGCCTTGGGGAACTAAAATCATATTTGCATAAGAAATTTTGCCTTCTGGGCTTCTTCTACCTGTTCTTTATTCAAGATTAAGTTTTTAAACAAACTCTACAACTACTATAGAGCGTGTCTTAGGTACTCTTCTTTCATTGCTGGGACAAATACCCGACATCCAAAAGGAAGGAAGGAAAGGTTTATTTAGCTCACAGTTGCTGGAAGTTTCAGTCTGTACTCGGCTGGCTCCAAGGCTGAGTGGAACAGGGCAGAGGGCAGCAGCTCATGGCAGCGGGACAGCAACAAAATGGTGACAGAGGCAACCAACCAGCCAGGGGAGCAGAGAGCAACAGTGAGCGCCTGTCTCTCTGTCTCTATATTATATTCAGGCTCTCTGCCTCAGCCTGTCCACCTCAGGCCACACCCATAATCCCAGCAGCAAATCAGACCAATAACCCCATCAGTACTAAAACACATAATCCCAGTGGATCAAGAGTCAAGTAATCCCAGCAGTACTCAGACCCATAGTCCCATCAGTACTAAAACGCATAATCCCAGTGGATCACCAGTCAAGTCTCAAACTCTAGAAGTCCCTGCCCCATGATTGCATGAGGCTTTGGGGCGACAACTAGACACAAATCATAACAGAGTCCTTTTTTTTTTTAATCTGTTAATTTTTTTAGAGTCCTTTCCCCCAGCCGTCCTGTCACTGGCAGCTATACCTAGAACTTGCACATGTTCAGAAAGATGAGCTCCCCGCGAGTCATGGCAGTGGAGCCCGCCCACATCTGCTCATCCCCGCAGTCCCTGTCCTCGGCTGCTGACCATGGAGCCTCCCTTCCTCGCACTTGCTCTCTTTCCCGGCCTCTCCTTTCCTTCCTTTTACTGGGTATGAAATCTGTAAGGCTTCCTGCTGACGGCCCGGGAAGGTAAATCTGGCCGCACAGTCACTCACAGAGCAGTGGGAGGCACCGGGGGACATGGCCCCAGGGTGTGGTCCCGTGGGAAGGAAGGGCAGAAAAGAGCCCTCCTCCCCGCACTCGAATGGATAGGGTGGCGTGCCACAGGGCCTGCGGCTGCTCTTGGTTTGATGGCGGAGCTTCATCCCTCGGAGAGAAGGCAGCTGTTCATTTAAGAGAGGCAAAGGGGACAAATACTTGGAGGAGTTCTTGGCCAGAGTCAGGGCCAATTCCTGGGGTCTGAAGAGCCCCTGATATTTCCCAAGAGATGAGCAAGTAGCTTGGTACAGATGCTGTGCATGGTGTGTGTGTGTGTGTGTGTGTGTGTGTGTGAGTGAGACAGAGAGACAGAGAGGCAGAGAGAGACAGAGAGCCAAAGAGAGAAGGTGGAAACACAGAGAGACACACACAGACAAAGACAGAGATGAAGGCCGAGATGAGGAGACCATGGGTCTCAGCCTCATGCTCTTCTGGAAGCTGTTTGTCTCTCTCGATGACTGAAGACCCTGTCACATACTTACACCATACCATGCAGCTCAGTTTCGACGGCCACTTGTGCCACCCTAACTCCCATAGAAAGAACGCCACATGATGTCCAAGGCCAGCTCAGAGCCACGCCCCACCCCCACGCTCTGACCAGGACCAGCGCGGGGCTGGCGACTGCTTCTCCCTGTTACCCAGAAACCGCACAATTTCCAAAGCCAGGATGACTTGGTGTCCGAACTCTGAATTTCTTCTTTAAAAAACTTAACAAGCTATCCATTTTAAATGCTAACCTTGTTTCTATCCATACCACTGTATTCAACTTTATACCTTATCTCTAAAACGTACATTAAAATGAACTTGTTGTGGATCTGCTTTTGGCTTGGAATTTCATAAACTGTTAAAATATAGGGGGAAATTATGAAGAGGTTTTCTAGTTTCTTAAACTACACAGAGTACACTGGCAAAACAGACTTCTGGGGCTTTTCTTTCACTCAGATCAAAGCGTTCTGGCTCCCAGCTGTCACCAGAGTTTCAGGGTGACGGCCCCAGCTTCGGGGGTCCCGACAGAGCAGAGGCAGCCCTCTGTTACCGGAGCACTGGTCAAGGACAGGAGCAGGGCTCAGGGTGGGGAAGAGCTTGAACCAGTGAGGCCACCCTGGCAAGAACGCAGCAGGAGGCCGGGAGGCTGTCTTTGGAGCTCTGAGGTTTTATTAAAAAGGGGGAAAACAGCTGGGCATGGTGGGGCGTACCTATGACCGCAGCACTTGGTAGGCTGAGGCAGGAGGATCACTGAACATCTGAGGCTATCCTGGGCTATGTCATGGGACCTTATCTCAAAAAATAAATAAATAAATAAAACAGAAAGTGGAACAAAAATAAGAGCCAAGGTTTGTACAGCTGGCAAGGGATTCTGTCCCCTGCTGGGTCACTGCTGCCGCTTGAGAGTGACTCCTGTTAGGACCTCAAAATTGGACCCCCTCCCAACCTGCAGGGAAAACCTCCAGCAGACCGCCACTCTGTTCAAGCAGGAAGCCCCCTGACTCAACCAGAGGCCAACGTGAGTCTGTTTATCAGGATGGCTCCCAGGCCTGGTTCTCAGGCTTGAGGAAAAACCCTGTAAATCTGCAGAACCCCACTCAATGAGGCAGCAGAGGCTCCAGGCCACCCGCAACTGAGGAGAAACTTACAAGTCTCCGTCTTGCTCAGTGAGAGGCCGCTCCCACGCCCCCACTAGTCTAGACAGCCGACTCTCCTCCTTTGCTGGTGGCCAACAGACTTCCCTGTTTGCTTCCCGTCCTAGTGGCCTCTTGGGATCTCGCCTGACAACTTCATTCTGGAGTGGTCTGTGCAGCTCCGTGGTTCTGGGAACCTAAGGTGGCTGCGGGCTTCGGACAAGGGCCGGACTGTGGAGAAGCTGCCGACTGAAAGGCTTTCGAACCCCAAAAGGTCTTATCTTGGAGTCCCAGGGAAGTGACATAGGGTGGCAGATCTGGGATAAGAAACATGATGTCCCTAGCTTTAGACAGACGCTTGTGACTGGCACGCCCACATGCAGACGGAGCAGGACACCCGGGTCCGGAGCAGCCAGGTGGAAAGCAAGGGGCAGGCGGGCAGGGCTCAGCCTGCTGCAAGGGGCACCCGAGGCCCAGCTCTGCCCAAGGTCTGCTGTGTGGCTGGTGATGGGCTATACAACGAAGGCCCCAGGGTCCCCATGGCTCTGCCACACTGCCCCCAGCACCCCGCCCTGCAGCCTGAGCACTGCAGGAGCCACTGCCCTGTTCCATCCTCCCCTACCTCTTCTTAGGACCTCAGAGTAGGAACTTCAGCACCATGATCCCTTCCTCTGCTCCTCTGAGACGCAAAGCTTCTCAAAGCCTCTTGCTTGTCCCCTTTGCAGCCCAGGCCTGTCTTCCCCCAGCCAGCACCCTCTCGGGAGAAGGAGCCACCGTGAAACAGAGCCCACCGCATGCTCTCTGATCCAGGTGGAAGCCGCTGGCCCAGCCACACAGCTGCACCAGCCCCAAGAACCTGTGCCAGCTTGCCTGTGCTCCGGCCAGGCCAGGCCGCAACGCGAGGGCTGGGATTCCCCCTGCGGGTCCGCACGAGCTCACGCTGCTTCCCGCCGGCCTCTCTTCCCGCTGCTCAGGCCGGAGGTCGGTCTTTCCTGCTACGGACTCCTTCCAGTGTGAGGCGTTTGCGATGCCCGCGCTCCTTCGCCAATGTCGTGGTGAAGCCGTGCGGTGAGGATTGTCACAGGGCCACCTCGGAGCCCAGGGAAGGGAGGGCTCTGCAGAGGGACGCCAGGGCCGAGGCCCACACTCCACAGCGCACCTGCAGAGCGAGCGAGGCACGCGCACCACACACGTGGCGCCCGTCAGCGTCACCTCTCAGCTCTCACGTGGCTCAGAGTTCTCGGCTGTAAACACTCATGGAAACCTCTGTTCATGTGGAGCATCTGAGGCTAAGAAGTCAACGAGCACCGTGAGGCTCGCTGGTTAGGGAAGAGCCACGCACCAGCTGCTCCAAGAGGCTGTGGCCACGGTTCATAGAAACACCTCCGAGGGGCCGGCGAGATGGCTCAGCGGTCTAAAGCGCCTGCGTAGGAAAGCGTGGGCAACCGCAGGATCATGGTTTGATCCCTGGTACCACATGCTGCACAAGCCCCACCCCCAGGGCTGGCTGAGCCGGCCATAATTTACAGAAAAAAAAAAAAAAAACCACCTCTGAGACCGGCCACAGCGACGGGTAGAGCGGACAGGGTGGCGAGTCGGGGCACTTCTTCAGCATGGATGTGCTCCTTGCCATCTTCAGGATCTGAATGCCTCTCGTGGAAGAGGTGCAACCAGTGTGACCATTCAGAGTGACTGTCACTTTGGTTGGGTTAAGAGGACCTAGCAGCCTCACGCGGCAGCTGAGTGTGGTTGTGGGTGTGTCCAGAGGTGATTGGCATTCTGGCCAACAAACCAAAGGGGTGGGCCGGGCGGGCCTGACGGCGGGCGAGCCAGCCAATAGGCTTCGGCACAGATGTAGCGTGGGGAAGGAGGAGGAAGTCAGTTTGCCTGTGGACAGCTGCGTGCCTTGCGCTCAGGCACCATTTACTGCCGCGGTCCTCGGGGCAGGAGACGCCTGCTCTTCAGCTCTTGCCTGAACTAGCACCAGGGGCTCCCTGGGCAGCTTCCGGGCCTTCA
Source organism: Capromys pilorides (assembly GCA_004027915.1). Taxonomy (NCBI): domain Eukaryota; kingdom Metazoa; phylum Chordata; class Mammalia; order Rodentia; family Capromyidae; genus Capromys; species Capromys pilorides. Next base: position 15,460 of record PVKN010012185.1, read on the forward strand.
GTCTCGCTACTGTGCGCTTGGGCACTGTTGTTCTTCGGCTTCTGGCTCCTTGGGCTGAGCGACGCCTGGCTGCTCCTTTTCCCAGCATGCATCAGCCTCTGGTCCTGTGAGCCTCAGTGGCTGGAGCCGCTTGCATAACGGTACAGACGACGCTCCCGATGACTGCGGCTCCAGCTGATCTGAGGCAGCCCAGTCCGATTGCATGCAAGGCTACCTGAAATTTCCACTTCTCTCTTTTCACCGTCCATAAATTCTACCAGGTGTGGTTTGTCGGAGCAGCAGGGTGATGTACCCTGATGGAGAGGGGACACAGAGGGGACCCTGGGCTGCCCACCGCTGCCAGAGCTACCTCCGAGCCTCGCCCAGGCACCAGGACCCAGTAGGTAAGAAGGGCGGCTCCTCCCCTCGGATGCATCTCCCGCGCATTATTCTGTGAAGGGGCGAAGCAAAGCCACGCCTGCGGCTTAAAATTCACTGTTTTCTACTCTGTCAAAAATGTGGTACAAAAGAGTTTTGAGAATCTCCAGGCCACAGGGAGCACGCAGGGTTATGGGATTCCCTCTGCGGCTGGGGGTGGCCCTGGTGTCTTTCCACTTGATGCCGTCTCTGTGTTGGCCCCCACACAGGTGTGAGGCGCGGGATCAAGTCCCCCAGGCCCTGCGATGAGCTAGTGCTGTCCTGCGAATCTAAACGGTAGCTAGCCCGGAGGCATCTGCGTGGCGTTCCCGCTTGGAACGCAAGCGTCACCTGTGCAGGGACTGCTCTGCCGACCACGCAGACAGCGGGGGCTTCAGACTCAGCACCCAGGGGAGTCCGTCCAGGGAGGAGGAAGTCACCGGCCACCCACTGCTTCCGCGTGGGCCAGCCTGCCTCAAGTCTGTGAAAAGCCCTTAATTTCCAGAGAGATTAAAACCAGGAAGTGTTTAGATCAGGGCTCCACGTGGACGCCCCGCAGGGTCCTGCCCAGCACTGGGGCGCACCCCTCGCCCCAGGCTGCTTCGGCGCTCACGCTGACCCGCAGCGCTGTCTACACAGCTGCTACACGCGTCGCTTTCTAGGATGAGAATAAGGCCATGTGCCTTCCCAGGGGACATGGCCCTGGCTGTCAGCGCACTTGGAGTACAGTCAAGCATCCGCTCATGGTCTCAGAAGAGCATGGACCAGAAGCCTGGCTCTGAAGTCCTGTCATTCAGAATAAATTTTCTTCATTTTTTGAGGACTATCAAGATTTAGAATACATAAATCATTTGCGTTTACAAAATATCTGTTGTAAAGAAAACAGCTGTGTTACCAACATGACGCTGCTGTGCACTGAATGCCCCTGAATGTCCCCCCACACGCACACACATGCACACACGCACAGGCACATGCTATGTGTTTGTAGAGCTTCTGAGCCAGGCACTTGCACTAAGCAGTTGGATTTCCTTCCTGTAGCCTCCTCTTGCTGCCTCCGTGGCTGCAGGGTGCACACCCTTCCTGCACAGCTCCCGGCATCTCCCCATTACTCAGCGAGTGGCTCAGAGTCCCCCTTCCTGCCCACCATATCCCAGAATTGTCACCTGGAGCATCATAGCAAGTTGTTGGGAAAGAAACCCCAAGACTCCAGTGAATGTGAGGATCGCTCTGGGCCTTGGGGACCAGGAAGAGCCTAAGGCTGCCACCTGTGGTCGGGCCCTGTGCATCCCTTCCCCCCAGGTCATCAGATTTTGGGGATCGCCCAGGAACACGCTACCGTGACACAGGAAGTCAGGACGCCCCGTGCCATCCCCGCACCCTCAGAGACTGGGCAGCACCCACACATCTGTAGCACCTGTGCACTAGGAGGCAGCTACCCAGGGATGCGCCCCGAGGACTTGACCCTTCTCAGCACCCCAGAGCTTAGGTGCAGGCCGTGAGGCTAGTATCTGAGGACCCCCGGGCTGCCTGGTGCCTTGAGGGGCGCTCCAAGCCCTGGGCGCTCTGAGACCTCGGGTGATCTCCAGTCACCCTGGTGCAGCTTGGTTCGTTCACATGAGCTTGGTCGGGGATAGTTGTGCATCCAGGGCCGAGTGACGCAGCTCCGTCACTGCCTGTAGACCGGGGACAGGAGAGCCTCACTGCCCCCTCAGCCCCTCTGTGACAGGGAGCCTGCAGCCAGGCCTTGCAAAGGACTGGAATTCTATGTTCAGATCCTAACAGTGCTCCTGTCTCGTTGGGGCTCATTGCGTGGCTTACTGAGCTGTGTTACACCATGAAAACTGTCCAAGTACAAGTGGAACGCGTCTCTGAGAAGCTCTGATGGCTCCGTCCTGCCTCACAGCAGGCAGGAATCCAGGGGCTCAAGGGGACCCTGAGCAACAGTGCACCCGGCCGGGGACAGACAGGTGGCACAAGCACGCGGCTGAATCAGAGGGCTTCTGCTGAGAGGCAACAGAGGCGCAGAGACAGAGACCCCAGGGAGGAGAGGTTTCCTTACGACCTTTGAGCACTGCATGAGCAAGCCGGTTAGCTCTTCGCTTACAAGACCAGATACACCAAAACTCCACTGCCTGTGCTGCAGAAACAAACTCATCAGGTCCCGAGAGAGAGAAGTGAGGGGCGCCAGGGGACAAAGGTCATCAGGGCTATTGGCCTCAAGGACCCAGCAGGGAGCGGGGGCATCATGCCAGGGGGGGCCGAGGCCCACTCCTCTCCGGCTCCCACTTCTGGCTGTGCCCGGCACCTCCCGGGGTCTCCAACCTCGCAAATCCAGGGAGCGCTGGAGAGACCCAGCTCCGCTCTCCGCCTGCCCTTCCCTGTGCTGCTCTTGTTTCCTCTTCTACCGCACAGTGCAGATACAGAATAAGTGCAGGGCCCAAGAGGCCCTGCACGAGGCTTGAGGAGAGGCCTCAAAGTGTTGCTATCGCAGCAGATCCAGCGCTAGAAGCACAGACTGTCAGGGCGGTGCTGTTTTGAGCACAGATTCCTCTCTGTGCTGAAGTCAAAGAAATGTTCACACGAGACGCTCTCCAAGAGGGGCCAGAGAGGCTCTACCCAGCGCTGAAGAGGGGTTCCTTCCCCTGCAGCTCTGGCATCCTCTCTCCTGTCACAGAGCCACAGCAAGCCACCTCACCTGTGGCTGGGACAGGTCTAGCCTGGCCCAGCCACCCTGCCATCCAGCTCGCCAACTGGGCGCAGGTACAGATTGGGACACAGTCCTGTCACAGGCTCAGGCATCTGATCTGGCCACCTCCCCTGCAGAGCAGAGTTGGCTGCCCACAGAAGCAACAGCCGGGCTCTCAACACCAGTGATGCCCACTGCCGGGACCTTTACAGAAAGCCCCTGTGGACCTCGGGAAGCGTACGGACGCTACCCTCACGCAGCCACTGCTGTGCTCCTTGTCTGCATCCCCGTCACAGCTGCATCTGTGCTGTGTCACTTCTCCTGCAGCTCATGCCCCCAGGGATGGGCATCCGTGCCTAGCCCCTCCTGCCCCACATGCCTGGGGCCAACCCTCAGGGTGTCATCGTTGCTGTATAGCTGTACAGATGAGGGTGAACATGCATGTGTGTGTGTGTGTGTGTGTGTAAGCACATACTCCTGCACGTGCATATGCAGACACCGCCGTGCACATGCATGCCTCTATACAGCCATGCAATTACAAAATTATTAATATGCACATACTATAAGAACACAGACAGCCTTCTACTATGAACTATGTACAGACTCTGGGCACAGGGGCATTGCTCTGCACATTTTCCAAAGGCCCGAGGGCCCAGACATGGCCCTGTAGCCATGTGCTCCTTCGACACACTCTCTCTCATCTGCGATTTGCACCTCTGTGCCCAGGATGTCGAGGGTGGTGCCCTCACACCGGGCTCTACCTTGTGCACTTGGAAGTTCCCCTCCCAGGGGTCCCTGGGCGTTTCCAACCCTGTCACACTCGGGAGGTTTATGTGAGCATGCTGCCTGCAGAGGCGAGACAGGTGGGCCATGTGTACATGCGGCCACGGGGATGGAGGCCTCGCTCTGCTGGGTCCGCCCTGCTGCACAGTGCAGGGGGCGTCCCCACCTGCACTCCCCACGGACTCCACTTCCGTCTCTGATATGGTGAATACAGAATGGTGGCCAAGCACAGTTAAGAGCCAAGCTCAAGGACGCCCTGGGAGGATCTGACCGCAAGACGCATCTGCCCTGGGTGGCTGCTGCTTTGAAACTACCTGACACCGGGCAAAGGAAACCCAGGCAATCAGGCTAAGCCACGCAAAAGAACCACTGGTGAATTCCAGGCTGGGACAGCATGGCCCACAGCCCTCCCAAGGGTGCCACAGGGACCACTGTGACGCAACCGCCCTTCTTCTGCCCTGCATGGTTTGGGGGAATACAGCCTGATGTCCTGCACCATGTCGGTCATTGGACTGGTCTGCGGTCCCCATGACTGCGTGGAGGCTGGGTCCCTGGGAGGAAGTGACGTCTCCCTAGCTCATCCCGGGGGGTCCCAGAGCTCCCCACCTGATGTGGCCATCGCTGTGTGTGGCCCGGGCTCTTTCTCACTTTCGGTACAAGGTGCCGGCCATGAAAACCACGGGATAAAGGCAGTGTGGGCTGAGGCTGCCCCTCCCCCATGGTGCCCACGTGCCGGTGACGCCCGCCCCTCCCCTGTCCAAGTATGGGGCTCCTTGTGCCCGCTGCTGCACGCACGCCGCTCTGGGTAGCTTTGGAGTCACTCTTTCTTCCCCAAGAGCTGCTCCGGGGATTTGCGTCCAACAGAGAAACTGAGTCTGAGCGCCCTGCGGGCACTGCCAGCCTCCCCACTGGCCGCACCAGCCCATCCCTGTCTGGTGGAGACTGGGGAAGCGCTGCCCTGGCTGGCTGCACGCACAGAGCCCTTCCTGGAATGGGCGGGGCCTGGTTCCCTGGCGACGGGCTGAGGAGGGGGGGCAGGAAGGCGGGGCGACCCCCTTCTTGGCCCATAGGGTGTGGACTAAAAAGCAGCCTATCTCTTCTTTCCCCTCCCTCTCTCTATTCCGGTCCCCACTTGAATATTCTTCCCATTTTCCAATATCTGTGATACATTTTGGCCCTTATTTGCACTTCCGGTTTCTCACACTGGAAAAACAATGCGGTATTTAATATGTGCGTCTGAATTACTTAGGAGCACGGTCTCGAGGTGCACCCGCCTAGCTAGCAATGTCTCAAGCGTATCCTTCTTTACAGCAGAGTAGTTCTCCACTGTATTAAACACACACACACACACACACACACACACACACCTACACCTACAACCATTCAGGCATTCGGCTGATGGGCACTCGGGCCATTTCTAAGATGTAGCTATTACAGATCGTGTGCCGCTGTGAACCTGGGTGTGCGTATATTCACGTGGTACACAGGAAAAAGAGACCAGAAGGGAAGATGCAGGCGGGTCTTCCGCAACTAAAGAGGAAAAGGGGTTGAAAGGAGGGGAAGGGACGGGGGCAGCAGGCCAGGTCGGTGCAGATTCGCTGTGATGAGTGTGGTCCTCGTGTGTGTCTACACCGCACCCATAACTTTTTAAATG
>PVKN010012186.1:0-21478 GCA_004027915.1 Capromys pilorides
TAGAAATCCTATCCCCACTTACTTTTGGTTTCCTGAAGCATGAAATGTTGTTTTCCATCTTTTAAGTTTTACTTTATGAATATCTTTTGGAATTGAGTTTCCTGAATACAACAGATTGTTAACTTCTGTTTCTTGATCCAATATGTCAGTTTGTTTCTTCTGATGGAGAGTTGAGGCCATTAGCATTGAGACATTCATGAGATGTATAGAAACCATTGCTGTTTTCTTTATCTGTTGAAAATCTTTTTTCTTTCCTTGATACGTTTGTTGCTGTTTATCCATTGACCTCACTACTTTCTCTTGCGGTTTTAGGTATGCTCACTTCATTGTTTATTTTTTTAATTTTTATTTTAAGGAAGGGTCTACAGGGTGTTCAGGGTCCCACTACTAGGCCAGACTCCCACGAGCTGGGATTACAGGTGCACACCACTATGCCATCTTCACTTCATTGTTTCTGTCAAGAATATTGCTGAGTATTTTATCTAGAATTAGTTTAGCATTCATACATCTTCTGAGCCGGTCTTTTACTTGGAAATCCCTTATTTCACCATCTGTTGGAAGGATTGCTTTGCTGGCTAGTTAATCTGAGTTGGAAGTTGGTTGCTTTTAGGGCTTGAAATGCGTCACTCCAAGCCCTTCTGGCCGGGGGGAGTTGTGCTTAGATGTCTGCTGTAACTTGAGTTGGTTTACCTGTGTATGAGCTTTTCATTTCTCTCTGGCTACCTTGAAAATTCTAAATTTTTTTTTCTTTCTGATGTCAGGGAATTGAATAGAAATGTACCATAGTCCCCATCTTTCATCAGAATTGTTTTGTATTCTGTAAGCATTGCTTACTTGTGTTAGTGAATCCATCTGTGCTGTCTTCTAGCCCTGCTTATTGCCATCTAGCAGCTGCTGCATAGTCTTCTTTTGTCTTATTTTCTTTTTGGTTCTTTATCATAATTCACTATTTTGTCCTCAGTTTCATACACTCTATCTTCACACTGGTCATTTCTGTAGCTTACAAATTTTATACAGTTTTTATTTCAAATGTCTGTCTGACATCTTTTTGAGGATTCCATATCCTTGTTGAAACTGTTATTAAAATTTTGAACTATTTTGGTTAACTCCTCTAAATCTGTACCAATTTTCCTGAGATTCACCATGAGCATATTGAGAGTGGTTGCTGTGAACTTATGCTTCATTTTCCCTTTAAACTCATCTGTTTCCATCATCCCTTCTAAGAACCTTCATAGATTTCTGAAACCTGGTGTTTGATTTCTTCTCCGTTTTTAGCATCTTGATCTGCTTTGGGAGATTTAGAAGTTTCAGAGATCTTCTATTTTCTTATTTCTCTGTATTCCTATATCTGTGTTTCTCTCTCTCTTTCTCTTTCTCTCTCCACTCTCCTTTTTCACTGTTTTTACGAGAGGGTGTTATTGTTGGTTGAGGACTAGAAATGTGAGGAGAAATTTCAGTATGGGGTTGCTTCGCTGTGAATTATTTTCAGCTTTGTATGTCCAGTGCTCATACTTAGTTGTTTACTTTCAGGGATTTCACCTCTGACCGTGTGTGTTGCTGGAAAAAATGCCTCCACAGGTTCGGTGTGAGACACTCCCACGTGACAGCCCTTGCAGTTACTCTTTCCCCATTGTCTGTTCCGTGACCAGTGCCCAGCGCACTAGGACTGTTTGTTGTGGTTGCTCTGCAGAAGGCGAAGTGGGGGAGGGGGAGTGGAAGGGGGCTCTTTGAGTAGTGTTGCACACTAAGGGGGAGCTTTGAGGGGAGACGAATGGCAGTGAGAAGAAAAGATGGGTGTGGGCTGTTTTTATTGGCATGCTTTTAGTTGAGTTGAAGGGTTTTTGAAGGTATTTTGTGGAGGCAATGATGAGATACAGGAGTAGGGGGGTTCACTTTGGAGTTAAGGAAAGCTACCTGGTTCTCAGGACTCCTTTATGGGGAGGGCAGTGTGATAGGTCAGGTGCAGCGTAGCCAGAGGCTTGGCATGGGGAGGAGTGAGGAGTTACGCAAGTGAGGACAGGAGTGAGTGTGAGGGAGCTAAGTGTGGTGCACTCAAGGACCCAGGAGGAGAAGCTGGCATGTCTAGAAAGAGAATAAAGAAATGCATTAACAGCACTGTGTTGGGGGCTGGGGAGAAGAAAGCAGGTGAAGGGCTGAGGTGATGGGGAAGGCCAGACGCTTACTGCATACCCACCAGTGGAGAAGCAGATACACAAGGACAGCAAGCTGGCTCACAGAGAGTCGGGGAAGAATGTAGCACGACTCCACGTCACTAAATGAGTCGAGAAAAAGGCACAAACCTAAACCAGTAAGATGTCTGCTGGCAACGCAGGTTAGACATTCCAGTGAGACAGCAATTATGTGGCTTCCACGGAGCTTCTGTGCCTGAGTGGGGGGGAGGCCCAACCCATCAACACCGATCCATCCACCACAGTGCTGATGCTTCCTGTAGCGTAGAGAGGAAGCGCCCCGCGAGGCCCCGCCTCCGGCTTCCTGTAGAGAGGAAATGCCCCGCGAGGCCCCGCCTCCAGCTTCCTGTAGCTGGGAGAGGAAGTGCACGGCCAGCCACCTGTACCCGCCTCCAGCTTCCTGTAACCTGGAGAGGAAGCGCCCCGCGAGGCCCCGCCTCCGGCTTCCTGTAGAGAGGAAGCGCCCCGTGAGGCCCCGCCTCCGGCTTCCTGTAGAGTAGAGAGGAAGCGCCCCATGAGGCCCCGCCTCCAGCTTCCTGTGAGCTGGAGAGGAAGCGCCCCGCGAGGCCCCGCCTCCAGCTTCCTGTGAGCTGGAGAGGAAGCGCCCCGCGAGGCCCCGCCTCCAGCTTCCTGTGACCTGGAGAGGAAGCGCCCCGCGAGGCCCCGCCTCCAGCTTCCTGTGAGCTGGAGAGGAAGCGCCCCGCGAGGCCCCGCCTCCAGCTTCCTGTGAGCTGGAGAGGAAGCGCCCCGCGAGGCCCCGCCTCCAGCTTCCTGTGACCTGGAGAGGAAGCGCCCCGCGAGGCCCCGCCTCCAGCTTCCTGTGACCTGGAGAGGAAGCGCCCCGCGAGGCCCCGCCTCCAGCTTCCTGTGACCTGGAGAGGAAGCGCCCCGCGAGGCCCTGCCTCCGGCTTCCTGTAGAGAGGAAGCGCCCCTCGAGGCCCCGCCTCCGGCTTCCTGTAGCATAGAGAGGAAGCGCCCCGCGAGGCCCCGCCTCTGGCTTCCTATAGAGTAGAGAGGAAATGCCCCGCGAGGCCCCGCCCTCAGCTTCCTGTGACCTTTAGAGGAAGTGCCCCGTGAGGCCCCGCCTCCGGCTTCCTGTAGCGTAGAGAGGAAGTGCCCCGCGAGGCCCTGCCTCCTTCGGCCGCTGTAGCTGGGAGAGGAAGTGCACGGCCAGCCGCCTGTACCCGCCTCCAGCTTCTTATAACCTGGAGAGGAGGTGCCCGCTGAGGCCCCGCCTCCAGCTTCCTGTAGCCTAGAGAGGAAGTGCCCCGCGAGGCCCCGCCTCCGGCTTCCTGTAGGGTAGGCGGGAAGCGCGCTGCCCGCGTCCCGATGACACCCTGTCTGGGTTTTGGGAACGCCTTCGCTGTGTTCCCCCACCGTCCAACAGTAATAGTAATTTTGCAGAATCAGTTAGCTAATGCCCATGGAGTTGTCGTATTGGCTAATGCCAGAGGGGAGAAGAGGAGAGAAACAGAAAAAAGGGGGAAAACCAAAGTCCTTTGCCCTGTGGTGTGGGAAGGAAGAAATAGGAAGGAGGCAAATGGTCCTATCGATTTTAGGGTATGTGTTATATATTTATAAAGAAATAACAGGGAAATCTGTAAAGAATTAGTGGTAATAAATGGAAATACAGAAGAGACTATGTTTGGTATAAATGTTAGAGAAAAGGCTTAAGAGAAACAGTTGCATGGCAGAGAGAACAGTGAAACTGAGGGTGAATAAGACATCAGAAGGGGCTCCAGAAGCGATGCTGGTAAGCACGGGGAGGACTTACGTGAACGAGGAGGGTTCCCGAGCCTCTGTGGACTATGTTGGGAGGAGAAAAGAAAAGAGAGGGCAGAGCACAGACACACAGTCCAGCACACAACAGAGAATCGTGCGAAATAATGGGATAAAAATGTGTTAGGGGGTAATTACAGGAGGAAAACAGCAAAGTAAAAAATAATCTTTTAAAAGTACAATAAAAATAAAGCGATACAAACCAATAAGGAATCGTAAAAGAAAATGTACAGCTATGAGATTGGTGACTCTGTTCTTAGGCCCATGTTAAGGAACAGAGCTCTAGGCAGGACATGAGGTGACAGCCTACCACCTGCCACCCAGCCACCAGTGACTGCAGGGAGAGACTATGCTGTGTCCGGGATCTTTGAGCACCATGTAGCAGCCCTGGTTTCCCAGGGACTTGAGTAGGACCCAGGGCTGGAGCAGGGCGGTGCGCCCTTGATGGAGGCTCAGCGGGCCAGGAGGGCCGAGTGCAGGCTGACGCCAGTCCAGCACTTCCGCTGGGCGTGAACGAATGCCCAGTTTGCCAGGGGTGAGCTGCAGGCTCCAGTGGTGACCCGGGTGAGCTCGGGGTCCTGGCACAGGCAGTGGAGCTTGTTAATCTGTTCATGTCTGAGAGTGAATAGGTGGTGAGAGAGAGAGTGGTTCCCTGGTGTGTGTAATGGCCGGTCTGGAGGGGGACAGAGGTGAGGGGCTGCATGGCTTGGCTCAGCCCTGCTACTTGGACCCTGCCAGCTGTCTGGGAATTTGGAAAGGCAGTTCGTGGGTTGGGAGAGGCCTGTGGCAGGCCTCTGTGCAGCCCTGGAGTGCTTCGCCTTTTCTAAACTCCTTTGCATATGCTCTGTTGGATCTACAGGTCTCTTCTTTCTCATTGATTTTTTTTGCACAGGGTGTATATCTCCTCTTGAAGTTTTCTGTGTTGTGTAGGTGTTTTTTTTTCCCCCCCGAGTCTCTGACTTTTTACACCAAGGAGGGGTTTAATACCTAGAATCCTTGGAATGTTAAAAAAAAGTTCTAAATTGGAATAAAACTTTCTATGTTTGGAGTTAGCAGTGTCATTAAGAAAAGTCAGAGGAAAGTAGATCCAAAAAAGCACCTTTGTGACCATAACTGTAATTTTTATGCCAAAAAGGGCAGACATACATGCCTTAGAGGACTGGTGTGAGTTATACAGTAGTTACTAAAATGAATCTGTTGTTCAAACTGGACATGCCCAAATAGATTTGCAGGATGTGTTAGTCTATCAGATTGGCAGAACCTAGGAACAAGAGCTCCAGGTTGTTCGTATATGATGTGAGTGGAGATAAAAATGACAGGCCTAGGCAAAAGGCTCATGAAGTAGTATAAAATGTCTTCATCATAGTTTACAATGAGAAAGCAAATCTGATGAGATGGAATTGGATGAAGACAGTATCCAAAACCCTGGACACATTGCTTGAATTCTGCTTTTCCCAATATAAAATTAAATGAAGAAATGTATGTAATTTGCCTAATAATGTCAGCTCCTTACCAACAAAGATGTGGCATTTATTTAAAATCCCGATTCAAACATTCTTGTGTGGAGTCCATAGCCCTGCAGAGGCGAGGTAGAAGAGCGGGGCTGGGAGGGACGGAGGAGCTTTTATCCAGTAACTTCCCTGCACAGGAGAGGGGCGTAGGAGCTGGAGGGGTGGAGAGAATTGCAGAAGAGTCAGAGCTGCTTCTTGGGAGGGTGAGGGCTGCTTGGAAAAGACAGGTGACCCCTAAGGCGTGTCTTGGGAAAGAGTGGCTTCCGCGGTCTCGTGCAGGCTTTGCCAAGCGTGTTTGCGTGTGTGTGTGTGTATGCGAGGGCATGTGAATTTGTGCATGTGTGCATATGAACATACTTGGGAGTGCACACTGGTGAGCATGCCTGCTGTGTGGTTATCAAGCTAAGGTGGCTTTCTATGTCACTTGCTCACTTCATACCTGAGATTGCTGTTTTGTCTAACACGGGATCCAGAGAGAAGCAAAGTACAAAGCGAGCCTGCTCCACTCCTGGGAGGATGCTGGCTTTCCTTCTCTAGATTGGGCTTTCTGACGTCTTTCCACTTCAGCTTCTTCCTATAAACCTGATCGCACCTACGTTCATAAGACTCGAGGTTTAATTTTGTTTGACCAAACTGTCTTCTCTGACATAGCCTTCGGCTTCCTTTCCAAAGAGTGGAGCGCACCTGCGGCTCTGCACTGGTCCCCCTGCCTGCCTGTCGCTGCCGGGGAAGCTGCCAGATGCCAGGGCTGTGGGCGAGCCAGGAGCCTTGGACTTGGTTAATCAGCCAGAGACCAAGAGTAATACCGAAACTTTGGTTATACATTTCATTCTGACTTCTGTAGTGCTTATCTTTACCCCACATAATCTCTAAAACTGAACTCTATTCCCGAGTTTTACTTAAAATTCAGAAAGTTTTATTGTTTACTTTATTAGTATCCTTGTGTTAGACAATACAGGAAATAACAAAAAAATTAAAAACTGAGCTTAAAATCTGGGGCTTATACTCATTCTGCCATTAAGGAGCTAAATTACTGATAGTTTGTGTCAAAATTATTGACTACATTAACTGCTTGTTCAAAAACTGCTAACTTGTACGTTTTTGAGCCTTTTTATGAATGATGCAAAAATCTACCAAAAGATCAATTAAACTGTTTGGCATGATATTTGTTGATTACAACACTACAAAAAGAAATACTCCTTTGAGGATCAAAAAAACTCTACCCTCTCATTTATAGACTAGTTTCCCTGTGAGAGTATGTAGTTAATGAGAAATTTATTCCTAACTTTGTAGAAACAGATGTTTTTAAGTTTTGAAACTAGCTAACATGTAGTTGTCTCTGATCTCCAGGCTGTTATCTTACTGTGGTGTTTCTTTGCTTCTCATGCTAATAAAATATTAACATGGCAGCTAAATTTTTGTGTCAGAAACAAGTTGCACAAGTGTACCTGCTGTTTTCTTCAGTTAGTAGCATGCTGCTTAACCAGGTAGGACTGTCTAAACAATGCTGCATTCTTCTTTTACATCTCTACCCTTGCTCTCTGGTTGCCTGTTCTAGCAGTACAAGACCAAGTCCAGCTACAAGGCTTTTGCAGCAATCCCTACAAACATATTGCTTTTGGAACAGAAGGTTAGTGTTGGTTCAATAGCCAAGTGAATTTTATGTTTCTAATGCGTGTTATGTTACATTTTCTAAAATTTTGTTTAGGAGGACATTTTTAAAGTTCTGTATTTACTGAAATAAAAATGATTAGGGAGGTTTGATGCAAGGATCTTGATTAATGTAATTGGAAACATGATTGATCTATCAGTAGAGATCAGATTTAAATTTAGAGATGTCTGGCCTACTGCAGGAAGCTTGATTTTGACTTGGGTAGATGCTATGCCTGCCTCTTAGAATTTTAAATATTCATTGTACTCAAGAACTGTCACTTCTGTGCATACTGATCAAGAGTCATGGTGAAACGGGGTCACGTGGGCAGTTGCCATCTTGGTAGTGACTGGTCAAGACTTGACGATTAACAGTGGACTCCACCACGACTACGTATGGGTACTCAGATCCCCGTAGGCCGCAGGTCCTAGCACGAGCTGACTGCTCTTGCCAAGCCCTGTTCTTACTCCATGAGGAGGAGGGCAGGGGGAGATCACGCCTAGTGAGCGGCTGCTCTCACGGGCCTCTGGGGCACTTCTGTCTTAGGAATCACTGATTGTAAACCTACAGGGTGTTACTTCAGGGGGCAGGCTAAATGAAAGGCTCTTGTCTAATAAGCACACTGTCCGTGCTCAAATGAAAGCCAAATGAAGGGCACATATCAAAATGAAAGTGAAATTAGTGAACAAGCCTGTGACATGACACTTACGATTTTTATGCTGCACCTGTTGCTTTTATGCTGATTTATCTAGGCTGGTTACCTTTTAGTGCATTAAGTCCACTTTGCCCCGTATACTTACAGTGTTTCAAATACTGTTACTTAGTGTGAGCTCTCCTTCAAAAAGCAGGAACCGTTGGTGCTCAGTAGCATCTAGGTTAATAGCAGATACGCAGCGGTCCTTGTGCTCTCTGTGATCCTGGCAGTGTGCTCTGAAAGCTATGTTTCCGTGTTTAAATGCCTTCATCTAGAGGGCCACTGGGCTTCAGGGGTTCCTGCAGGTGTGCTCTGGATTCTGTCCTGGATTTCTAACTTTTGTAGCATGTCAAAAGATGAGCTGGGGCTAAAATGCCAGGGGGTTGTGCCAAGTGGCACTCTCCCAGCATGTCGTGGTCGCAGTCTGGACGTCAGGGTGAGTCTCCTTGGCAGTGCTCCACATCAGGGACCACCCTGTTTGGGCGGGTGTCCCTGGGGCCTGGTCACCAGTGTCCTTCTTCAAAGGCACAGGCGATCCTCTTCAGCAGTGAGGCAAAGACGAGATGGGAGCCTATGGTGCTTCGGCGTCACCCTCCTGGTGTGGCTGCCAGGAGCAGCGCCATGCCACAGGGCTGATGAATTTCCTGTTTAGAAAATCAGTTCTCCCTGAGTCTTCAGGGACCTGGGCTGGAGTCAGGATTGCTTCTAAAATTGCTGTTAATGCACTGCCTTCTCCTGCAGTGAACGAGATCTTAGAGGCCATGGTCTGAAAGTCTGTGAACACGAACAGTCGTTGGCATAGTTTCCCATTTCATGACAATCCCACTTCATGAATGTGTGTGCTGATATTGATGTATATTTAAGCTGTGTGAGGCAGGCTTTCTGCTTTTGGTTTAAGTAGTTTTCAGAAAGATTATTTTTATTTTAATACAGCTACATATAAATATGGTATCTTATTGAAAATAACACCATGCTATGGGGCAATGGAGTATTGCAGAAACACCCCGAAGCATTGTCTTTTGGGCAAGTAAGTTTCAGGATGGTAAATGTTTGAATTGCTCATAGGTAGCAAGATCTAATGGGAATGTTTTTTCTTCTTCAGATCCTTTGTATAGTTTTACATATTTTTACAAAGCTTTTCTGTGGTATATGCCACACAGAAACTTTACTTTCTAAAAATTTCTAAATAACGCAAGTGCATTCTCCAATACATGCTCGCATGAGTTTCATCCAGGGGTGACAAAAACTGAAACCAGCCCAGGAATGCAGTGATAGCCTACAGGCTCCCTGCGTGCTCTACCTGTGCTGCAACATCTGGAACATCTTGCTTTGAAAAGCTTGCTTCTTCTCAAGAAGCATTTTGCCATCCTTTTTATAGTTCTTAACAAGGCTTTATCAGGAGAGGGAAATGCAAGGCCTCGCATTTCACTGTGCTGGCATTCGGGGCGTCAGTTTCCGCTCTCACCAGCCATTGACCTCTCATGCTTCACTGTGGGGATTGAGCACATGTGACTGTAAAGTAACCAATCAGCTTGGATATGTGACTCTCCACAGATTCCGTGCAGTGGAGTCCACAGCATCCTGAGTTGTGTGTACACGGTAGCTTTGATGTAGGCTATTTGTATTTTTAGTTTTAATGCTGGCACTATTGTCTATTTCAGAGAATGTTGAAGTTCTCTCATTTATCGATTAGTTTGTCTTATCAGAGTTTGACAGCAATAGGCAAGAAGTCAAAATCAAATTGAGGGTGCACATTAAAGATGTAAGTCAGTAGTTTGCCCCCCCCCCTCCCCCCGCTGTGGCGCTGGGGATCGAACCATGGTCCCTGTGCTTGCCTAAACTTGCCTAACTAAGCAGGTGCTTTAGACTGCTGCACTATCTCACCAGCCCAATAGATTGCTATTTTTATATTGTGATTGTTTTAAGGAGAGGATGAAAGAAAGGATATTTATATCATACATTTAAGTAACATGCCTTCAGATGATTAATATTTTTCCATAAAAGAATCATTTTTTCTCTTGCAAGTAACTCCAGTTTTCTGCTCACTTGTTTACATGCATTCATGAGGATAAAATCTGGCCTAGCCTGCAGTGCAGTTTTCCTCAATAGATTGCATTTTTATTTGCTTTTCAAGGAAGATTCAATTTACGAGCCTGTGTATGTTTGATAGAACAATTTTAGAGCAGAATGATTTTATACAAATGGAAGCAATGTGAGAAGATTGATTGTTTAGGTGAAGGTTGAGGAATGATCCCCACATTAGGAAAGGAAGGTAAACGATAGCTATTTTGAAGATGTAGTAAAAACATCTTCAAGCAGAAAGCAACAATTTGATATATCTTGTCAGTTACCAAATCAATTTATTCCAAGTTGTCTGTTTAATTTTTTAAAGCATGAGTTGCTCCACTCCAATCTGATTAAACATATGTGCTTGGGTAAGGCTATCTTAAGATCTCTGCATGATTCAGAAATTTATAAAACCCACACATGCTCCCACCTACAGGGACAGCACTTAATTTAGATTAGTACAATAGGCAAACGTGTATGGGCTGCATGGCTCTGGCCATGAAAACATGTCCAGGACCCAAAAGTAGACAAACCAGTCATCCTCTGGTACCAAGGGCACTCCCCTTAAACTCTGTACTGCTCTGTTTTCCCACATGCAGATACACTGATCCTTTGCTCTACTGTGAACCTATCAGGAAATACAGTGGCTTTAAATTAAATGTTCATCAGATGAATCAGTTTAGTTTGGACTGAGTGGGTCTTCAAATTTCTAGTTTTATCCAACAGCATCTTAAAGCAAGTTTTTGCTCACAGAACTATAAAAATAAAATCGCCCTTGCAGTAATAAATAATAAGGATTATTCTAGGTGGTGCAAACCTCATCCGTTCTACTGCTGAGAGATGACCCCAGGCTTCTGCTGGAGGGAAGTCTGAGGATGTCAGACAGGGGTCATGGCAGCCTGGCCACCCCTCGGTGGACATCCTAGCGGCCATGATGTGCATGTGCAGTGGCCACCGAGCTCTGCAGTGGGCTGTGGCGGACTCCTCCTCCCCAGGGACAGTGCAGTGGTGCAGCACTGTTTATTCCTTGCTGAAGTGCTTTAAGTCCTCGCTGCATGAAGCTGTTTTCTTGGTTTGAGCAACAATGAAAGGGAACTGGAGGTAGTTTTGCTGTGAGGCCTTGAAGGAGCAGGGAATTAGGATCAGAGCTTGCTCCCTCAAGGAAGATTCAATTTACGAGCCTGTGTATGTTTGATAGAATAATTTTAGAGCAGAATGATTTTGTGCAAATGGAAGCAGTGTGCTAAGGTTGATTGTCTTATCACAGAGCTGAGCTGTGGGCTGGACATAAGGAACACCTTCATCACTGGCAGAAAGCACGCAGCCTCCCCGGTGTTCAGCCTTGATGGACAGGTGGAAACCAGGCAGAGGAGCTGCAAAAGTCAGCGGGCCCTTGTGCTGCAGAAATAGGCATTTAATCATCCCAAACTGGAACTAAAAATGTCAGGAGAGTTCCTAGGTTCTTGAAAGATTTCAGTCAATCATATGAAAATAATCTACTGGAAAAGTCTTAGATCTTTAAAAAGGCAATGGTTTCATACATCTGCAGGTTTTCTTGACTTGCGCCCTGATTTAAGAGCTCAATTCTGTTTCGACCTGAATCAGCACATAGATTACCTGGGAATAAGATCATTTTTCTGAGAGCATTGCCAGTCCTACAAAGGAATTTGTATTCCTGAAGCAAGGTTCTGCAGTCCTCAGGAAATCTATTATACAATGGTTGGTCAGATTAAAAAGTACAGGGGTGGATAAGCTTAGCATGGACCATTTTTAGGGGGTGCGTTCAAACATTACTAAAATAGGGTAACTTGTGCATGACATGTTTAAAATTGAATTCAACAGCTAGGCTAAGTGTAATGAGTTTGCAAGTCCTTTTAGATAGGTCTCCCTTTGGAGGCAGCTTACTGCCTCACTCCTCTTAAGGGAGGACTAATTCATTCCATCTGCAGATTTTCAGAAGCTAATCCCATTCCCCACGGGAGCAAGTTAGAGTGCTCCAGTAAGTTTGACTGAAAATACAATCCCATTGGAGGTGCTTCTGTTAGGTGGGGCACACCTATTACAGCTGGTTGGCATATTTTCTTGTAAGGATGAAAATATTATTTGCAAAGCTTTTTCATATGATCAGCACTTAATTATAATTAGTGCAGAATTCAAAAACCACTTTCTGTGCAAAGTAAATTTAGTAAGTCCCTTTTTAAAATTCGGGTTTCAAAAGTAGACTGTTATATGTAACATATAAACATCTCTACTGAGAATATTATGATAACTGACATAGGCTAAGAATCTTTAAGAGTAAGCTTTTAAATATCTCATGCTTCATTTGCTATATAGTACAATTTGATGGAAAATACATCTCTAATAAAAATATTTTATTGGAGAACATTTTTAGAGATTTGCATCAAAAATGAATAAATATAAAGAAACTTTAAGAAAGTGTTACTAACTAACTTGTCACAAAAAGCAACCCATGGTCAGATTTCTTGTGAATAGCAATTTAAAGTATTTTCTTGGGCTGGGGAGATAGCTCCTTGGTCTCAGCGCCTGCCTAGGAAGCTCGAGGACCAAGATCTGATTCCTTGTACCACATGCTGTGCAGGCCCGGGAACCTGGGTGTGCCTTGAAGGCCCTAAACCAGGGTATGGTGGTGCATGCCTGTAATCCCAGCATGGGGGAGGCTGAGACAGGAGAAGAAATCACTAGAGTCTGAGCTGCACAACAAGACTCTGTACCAAATAAATAAAAGATTAGAAAATATTTAAGGGACTTTCTTAAAAGAACATTTTTGACAACGAAGTGAAAGTGATTTCTTATGGCTATTAGAGAAGTAAATTAAAATGATACATTAGAGAATAATTTCTAATCAACTAAAAACTAATTCTAGGCAATGTCAAGGCTATTTATCTCAAAATAAGCCAGCTTCACCCCAGGTCCTTTAACAGAGACCGAAGACCTGCTCCATTTAAAGTTTCAAGATTATTATTTCATGCAAGATATTTTTTTTTAATGTTTTCAAGGGGCCCAAGTAGGTGATTTTGACCTTCTTTGAGTGAAGTTCAGTCATTCAAATAACTAATGAGGGTAGCGCTTGGCTCTGGTATTTCCAGTTGTCATCTAAAATATCAACTTTATTTATTTATTTTTTGCTGAAAAAAATAATCACAGTGCATTAACACTGGTCACATGGTTAAAATCATTGATAAAAAAGTTTAATTGCTATATTGGAAAGTGAAATATTTGTTAACATATTCAGAACTTAAAATACTTTTGAAGAGAATTTACTGGGGAACACTAAAATCAAATTATTTCTGTGATGCATTTATTCATTTAATTCCATTTATTCCTGTCCTGTAGATATTCCTATCCTGCTGAGCTCCTTACGCTGTCTCTCCTGGGGCTCCACAGACAAAAGCCATGTTGCTCTGACCAAAAGGACCAATGCTGCAGGACAACAGAGACACAGTGTAAAAAGTCTCTGTGGCCCACTGTGCTGAGGTGTGGCGGGTGGGCTGTTGCCCCAGTCAGGGAGCAACCTACGCTCCCTGTAAGGGCCAGGAGAATCACCGCAAAAGGGTCTGATTTGGACTTTCTGGAGGAGTAAGAGTCCTGTAAGCGAACTGAAATCTAAGCAGCGTGAGCAGTGTGTGGTAGTGGATCACCACTGCCAGTTCACAGATCTGAAGCGGCTCCTTTTGTCAAGTGGTAGCCCAGGCAGGGGAAGTGAAGGGCGCCAGAGCAGGCTGAAACGCAGAGTGTTAGTCTAGACGATGTTTTGGTTGTTCTGCAAGGACTGAACTCACTAACCGTGGGTCTTGGCTTTTCTGCCAGCTGGGCCAGGCCGAGGCTGACTTAGGGCTGAACCGGATGCAGAGCTGAATCACCGGCATTTCTAATGGTTGTACTCTCATGTATAAAGAGGGCGAGAAAAGTCATTTGCAGAGGGAAACGCAAAACCCATGTTTTAATAGCAGCCTAGGCTTGGGGTGGGAAGAAAATCACTGTGAACTGTTAGTTTATTCTGATGGGCTTGTACACCGAATTCACACAGTTCCTCTGGTCAAGAGTTTGAAGGCAGAACATTAAAATTAATTTAGTTTCCATTAGTCTGTTTTTGCAAATAAAGGAGTAGCTTGTACACTACCAGCTTGTTTTGCAGATTATAATGATGTCTTCTGGATAAAATATAATTAAGAGCCAACCGAAGGTACAGGAGTGTGACCTGGGGTAGATGGGAACTAGCAGAGTTAGAGCTCGCCGGGAGAATGTACTGGGTCGGCTTCCAGGTTTTGTCTTTTTTTTTTTTTTTTTTAAGAACAGTGGATTGTTTGCCTGCTATGTCACAGCTGAAATTTAACAGAAGCCTGTCAACTTAGTGCTGAGGAATCAGAGGAAAGAGGGTCAGATCACTGAAGAACTGGAGTGTGACCAGAATGCAGGAAGAGCCCTGGGAGGAGAGCCACATGCTGCCTGCAGACTCGCCCGCCTCAGCGTGGCAGCTGAGCCATGAGCGCATGCGCCTGTGGAGCTTAGTGGTGTGAAATAAGCAAGCAGCTATTTCAGCTGCTGCCCACTGTCAGAGAGACAGAGAGCTTGAGCCAAACTAACTGTGTGTTGAAAGGAAAAGAATGGTGTTCCTGCTAGTGCCAGAACAGAACTAGAGTCTTTTTATCACTCAGTCTCTAATCCATCACTTCTGGGCACTCAAAGAAACAAATGATCACCCGTATTCTGTGGAAGATGTTTCAAATGATTTTGATGTGGAAAGAATTTTAAAGCTATTATACTCTCAAAGGTGTAAAGAAAAACAGTTCATAATGAATTGGGATACAGAAATTCTTGGTACAAAACTAGAAATCTCAACTTAAAATTAAATGAAAATTCTGCAATTGAAAATAAAATATTGAAAAATATAGAAGTCCCTGTTGTGGATTAGCCTTAAGAGAAATCTGGAGACATAGATGAGTCTATGAAATCGAAGATAAAAATTACCTTGTGTGAAAAACAGGATGGAAAAGATTGCATAATTGACCAGAGCTCCAGTGATCCATGGGATTCTATCAGATGCAATCAGGATTTTGGAATAAGAGGAGGCAATAAAAATTTCAATTGATAATTTGGAAAAAAATATAAATGCATATTTTGAAGAGACTTACAAAATGCCAAGTAGTTTTGTTACGAAGATAACCATACCTAAGCACATCCTAGCCCAGCTGCTAAAAATCAAATATAAGGAAACAATCTTGAGAGCAGGACAGGAACCAGAGCATGTGAGAGTCATGGCAGAACAGGGAGCACTCATTCCCCAGCAGCATGGAGCCAGAGAACTGCAGGGCGACAGGTACCTAACAGCAGAGAGAGAAAGAGAATGCTATACCCCTTCAAGAGAGACAACAGAAAATCCTAAGAGATGGTCTTCACCTCAGTCTGATAAAAGCCATCTGTGACAAAACAACAGCCAACGTCATATTTAATGCACAAAACGGAAAACTTTCATTTTAAAATCAGGAAAAAAGTCCGGGGTGTACACTGTCAACTACTCCAATGTAATTTTGGGAACATTAGCCAGGCAAATTAGACAGGAGGTGGAAGTAGAATTAATAATGATTGGAAAGGACGCAAAATCATCATTATCTACAGATGACATGATGTACACAGAAAACCCTCAAAACTCCACCAGAACACTTGTAGCCTTAATAACCAAGTTCAGGAGTAGACCTGGATATAAAGTCAGCATTCGAAAATCCGTAGCATTACTATGCACACACACATGGAGAGAGAAGTTAGGGAAACCACACCTTTCACAATAATGGTGAAAAAATGAAATACTTGGGAATCAACCTGAAAAAGGCAGTAAAAGATCTATACACTGAAAATTACAGTACTCTGAAAAAAGAGATCAAAGAGGATTTCAGAAAATGGAGAGATATTCCTTGCAGCTGGATAGGAAGGACCAATTCTCATGAAAATGGCCATATTCCCAAAATTATTATACAGATTTAATACAGTCTGATTAAAATACCACTAGCATACCTGAAAGATCTAGAGAAACTTTTCTAAAATTCATCTGGAACCAGAAGAGACCTAGCATAGCAAAAGTGATCCTGGGTAAAAAGGCAAGGCAGGGGGCATCACAATACCTGCCTTGAAATTTTACTACAAAAATAATGTGATAAAATCACCATGGTACTGGCAAAAAAATAGACCCAAGGATCAGTGGAGCAGATTAGAAGATACAGACATAACTACAAACATGCTCAGTGACCTTATCTTTGATAAAAGGGCCAAACATATTCACTGGAAGAAAGATAGACTTTTTAGTAAATGGTTCTGGAAAAACTGGCTTTCTGATGCTGAAGACTAAAACTAAACCCACGTCTATCACCATGCAGTAAACTACAGTCAAAATAGATCAAAGATTTAAAGATTAAAACAAACATTAAATCTTATGGAGGAGAAAGTAGGTAGAAATCGTAAAGATGTAGGGGAAGGTAGAGGTTCATGACCAAAAACCAAGCTGAATGGGAAATGCTTCCAAGAATCAACAGGTGGAAGCTTGTCTTATTGTTTATTTTACACACATATGTATTTAGATTTATATAGAAAAATATTTACATTTTGAAGTTATACTTTTGAAATGGAAAGTGAAGTATAGTTTCAGTTTTACAGCAAAGAAAGATGTAAAAGACAAAAACAGAATCAGCTGTAAAAATTAAACTATTCATCTTAGATTATAACATGTGGAAACTCTTTGTCAGAAACCTGTATCTTCTTAATTTAACTGTCCAAATCATCAAAATATGGATAATTCACTGCCGTTTTGCCATAAATCCATTTAACAGGATCATAGACTAACATTTTTTGAGAGCAAATCCAAGCCATTTTCATACACGTTTTTGACATGAGCTTCCAGGCTTCCGGGCTTCCACTTGAGAAATGCATTCTTACAGTCCTGTTCAGTCCTGTGCTCTGCTTCTGGCCACGCTTCATTGTTCAGAGTGCCCAAAGCTCTGAAAATCCTGAAGAGCTCATCATTTTCTGAATCCCCATGGAAAAGTCGATTCTTAGTTACCAATTCTGCAAAAATGGTGCCTGTCCTCCAAACGTCACCTGGAGTAGAGTAACGAGCAGACCCCAGCAGCACTTCTGGAGATCTATACCAGAGTGTCACTACCTCCTGCGTATATACTCTACGAGGTATCCAAAAAGCTCTAGTAAGGCCAAAGTCAGGAGTTTAATTGTTCCTTTGCCATCAGTCAACAGATTTTGAGGGTTCTAGTCTCTGAAGAACTACTCGAGAGTGACAAAAGACAACACACTGAAGGCTCTGGTACAAAGAACTCTTAACTAGTGAGGCATCCACGAACTTCCAGGGGGAATAGAATCCAAGTGTTTCTAGAGATCCATGGAAAGGAATTAAAAAATGGGATACAGCCTGGAATCCTGCATAAGCACATCTTGAAGACTGACTGTGTTTGAATGGCAAGTTTTTTTAGTAGAGAAATTTCCCAAGTTACTGTACTAGGAACCCCTTCCTCTTCACTTTCTAGTCTTATTTTCTTCATGGTGACCACTTGACCTGTAGTTTCGTGTCTGTGCTTAGGTACAACTCTATAAGTACTCTCTCTAATTTTCTCTATTTTGTATACTCTTCCATAGTTACTCAACAGATGGGATAGATCCTGGGAGTGGCCCCGCCGTGGCTGAAGCAATAGCTACCTTGCTTGTGTCTCTCTTCACAGGACCTCCCGGCACCAGCTCGGAAGTCAAGTCAGGAGCTCATCTTATTGAAGTTTCTAAACATTAAAAGAAATCACCAACAGAATAAAAAGAAAACACAGAAACTAGGAAAAATATTTAACCGACTATCCCTCAGAACATACAAAGCGTTAATAAAAAGCCTCCAAATTTCAAAGACAGAGTCCAAAAATGGACATCTGAGTGAATACACACTTCTCAGGTGAAGAAATACAAATGGCAGTAAATATGCTCAATGTCATTATTCATTCAAGAGTTGCAAATTAAAGCAACACCTGAGATTCCTTCTCACCCCCACAAAGAATGGCTGTCGTCAAGAAATGAACCAATAACAAAGGCTGGAGGGGCTGATGGTGTGGCTCAGTGGTACAGCACCTGCCTAGTGTGTCCAAGGTCTTGAGTTCAACTCCTAGCACCAGAAAGAAAAAAGAGAAAGAAACAAATGCTGGAGGAGCTATAAGGACAGAGGAACCCTTCTCCATTGTTGGTGGAAGTTTAAATTGGAGCAACCGCTGTGAATATCAGTGTGGAGATTCCTCAGAAAACTAGGATCAGAGGTTGCCTTTCAACCCAGCTTTTCTTTTTCTGGGTATTTTTTCTAGAAGAATTGAAAACATCGTACCACAACAGTGTTGTCTATTAGAGTTAAATCTCAGAAACAACCCAAATGCCCATCAAGTGAAGAATGGATAAAAAAGATGTATTTTCATACAATGGAGAATTACTGAGCTATTAGGAAAGATAAACTGGAAGCTTTTATAAGTAAATGGATGGAACTGAAGACCATACTCATAAGTGAAATAAATCAGATCCACATGTATAAACATCATAATGGATCCCTAGCAGAAGAACTTGAAAGAGTAAATAAAATCTGAAAGGTACACTAAGAGTTGTGAAATGAGGGGAATCTGCTCAAAGAGAAGGAACAACTGCGAGGAGGGAAAGGAGGAAGGAAACCTATGAGGTGTACACAGGATAGCCCGGAGATTGGTGCTGCTGGTTTCCGCTGGTCTACTGAAAGGAACAATTAATGCTTAAACTTTTTTCTTTTTATCTTTTATTTGCTTATTTTTTGACCAATGTTTGAACTAATTTTTATGCTTATATGTGGTAATCTGAACAAGTAGTTTGAAGACAACAGTATACACTATGACAATCATTGTTGGATTCCTGTCTTTTTATTTTTTAAGTGTTTGGTACAGGATCTCACTATGCAGCTCAGATTTGTGATCTCCTATTTTCAGCATCCCCAGTTCTGGGATTACAGGCGTGGGCCACCACACCCAGCCTGGGTGGCCCCTCAGGGTCAGGGCCAGCATGGCATGTGGTGCCAGGGATTGAGCCCCATGTCCCTGTGCTTGCTTAAGCAGGCACTTAATCCACTGAACTATCTCGCCAGCCCTTGATTCCTATCACTTTGTTTAGCAAAATTCTGTATGATTTCTAATGCATTTTTTTAAAACTGTTTTTCTTTTTAAAGAATAAAACAAAAAATAGGAAAATTAAAATAAAAAAAGAAGAAAGACAAAATATTGTTTGGCTGAAAGAATACAGACGTCCTAAGGAGAGGTGTACGCTACAAACTGTTATAGGATGTTTACCAGGCTGAAGGGAAGTACAGTCAACTGAAAACTTGAGAGGAGAGGATAGCACGGGAAGTGGCCGCCCAGTGAATGCATATGAAGTATACTTCATTAAATTTTCTTTAAAATGTCTGTAACTTGCAGGGTGAATTGAGCTGTGTAATTTTTAAAAAAATCTTTTTGTTTATTTATTTGGTATAGTGTCTCACCATGTAGCTCAGACTCCTCCTGTCTCGGCCTCCCCACTGCTAGGATTACAGACACATGCCACCGTGCCTGGTTTCAGTGGCCAGGTTGGTGTGCCTGGGGTTCTGGCCAGCACGGCATGCAGTATTGGGAACTGAACCTGGCTCCTTGCGCTTGTTAGGCAGGCACTTAGACCACCGAGCTCTCTCCCCTGCCTGAGCTGTGTAATTCTAAGGTTCTAACTTATCATATGAAGTATCCCAACATTTTGTATCACCTTCCAAGGCTGATTTCTTAAGAAGATATAGCCCAGTTGATGTAACTAGAGCCAACAACACTGGCTACCACGAGGGACCACGGCTGCCGTTTTTGGGACTTGTCACCATCGCTGCAGTCTTCTGTCCTCCCTTGCCTGAGCCTGCGTTGTCTGTCCCATATGGCCACCTGCAACGGCCACCTGCAACAGTGACTCGGTCGTGTGAGCTCTTACACCTTGCCTCTCATTAGGTGGAGTTGGCTGCAGGGATGGTGAGACGTCCACTGTGAACGCCTTGCACTGGGAGCTGCACCTCACTTCTGCTTGCACTGAAGAGAAGTCAGGGCTGGGAATTAAGGAGGACCAAAGCAGAACGAAGTCCGTCTGCTTGCTTTATTGCAACACCATGTGTTAGAGATACTAACTTCACAGGAGACTCTGGACAAATAAGGAACACGACTTGTGTCAGACAGTAGCTCATCAAATGAGCCCAAAATATATATATACATATATATATATATATATATATATATATATATATATATATTTTTTTTTTTTTTTTTTTTTTTTTTTTTTCTTTTCTTTTTTTTTTGGTTTATCTTAGAAATTCTGAGAAGTATGGGCCAACTTTGAAAAGAGTCTTTACTTGATTGAAGTCTCATGTGAGGACTGTTTTGTGTGTCACTAGGCACTAGATGAACCAGTCCAGGCTGAGAGTGTCTCCCGGGACAGCTCCATAGACCTACCCCTGGAGGTAATGACTTTTGTCTCCTGCTTTGGGTTTGCACTCAGACGCTTGGTGTTAACTCACTGCCTGGTTTGATTCTTCCAGTGGTGTTGCCCTGCACAGCTCAGGCGGCAAACCGAAGAGCTCTGTGCTACCATTGATAAGGTCTTGCAGGACTCCTTGTCCATGGTAATGCCCTAGACTAGAGTGTGCTGTGCAAGCAAACGTCGGCTTCGCTTCTCTTCGCTGCCTCTGTGTCGTACGCTGCGTCTCAGGCCTCCCTTTTCTCTTCTTTCTTCCCCCAGCATTCTTCTGACCATTCTTCAAGATCTCCACAGCAGA
This sequence comes from Capromys pilorides, assembly GCA_004027915.1. Taxonomy (NCBI): domain Eukaryota; kingdom Metazoa; phylum Chordata; class Mammalia; order Rodentia; family Capromyidae; genus Capromys; species Capromys pilorides. The sequence goes on from PVKN010012186.1 coordinate 20,741, forward strand.
CATGGCTGGGTTCTGAAACGATCAAAGTATGTATATATTTAATGTCATTTACTGAACCTTTAGATTTTCTAAAGATTTTCAAATTGTAGGCTAAAGTCCAAGCAAATAGCAAATTAAGAAATTAATTTAGCAGTTAGTAAACTATATATATTTGTATATAATATGTGCAACAAGCATTTAAAAATAGAATATCAGATGCTATTTCAAGTAGCATGTAGGAGCTGTAAATATGTGTTTCAATTTTTTTCTGTTTATGTAAAGTGTTGCAAAGTAGAAGATATTTCTCACTGTGGGTTGAGTTCAAAGCAGTTTGAAAATCAGCCTACTAGACTGAGTACTGGTGTGTTGGTGACTTGCCAGGTGCTTTGTGGAATTTGTGGTTTAATCTCATCTCAGGCCATAGCTTGAGAAGTTTATGGAACTTATCATTGTAATTTGCAATGTGGAATTGTCCAAGGGAGGAACAAAGGGGACTAGAGTAGTGCTAGTCTCATGATTTGATCATGCTATTTCTAGATTTTTTAACTGACTGAATTTATTTCATTATTTTGTAATTAAAATGGACATGACCTTTATATTGTAGATTATTAGAATGCTGCTAATTATTAATTGCTGTAATTAAATATAAAAGTTTCCTTCATATTGTGTAGCCATTTTCATTTCTTAGGATAAAGCTTTACAATTCTACTATTTTTTCAATTACTAGTATAACTATTCAATTTCAAAGGACTTGCGGTT
>PVKN010012187.1:0-21028 GCA_004027915.1 Capromys pilorides
CTCAGAATGGGCTTGGAGAGGCTGGCCAAGCCTGGGATGCTGTGGAAAAGGACCACAAGATGAGCAAAGCAGGTTCTGCATAAAGCCAGGTCTCTCTCTCTCTCTCTCTCTCTCTCTCTCTCTCTCTCACACACACACACACACACACACACACACACGCACACTTGCTGTGTGCCTCAGGACTTAGAGAGCCATGCTGGCTCCTAAGCGTTTGGCTTATTCTTCTCAGGCAGCACCTCGAGCCCTGACCACCGCTGAGGTACCGGTGTCTGCGCTTACCCAGGGGGCCACACACCATGCAGTGGCTGTGTCCGGTGCTTTGCTGGCGATGCTGCCTCACACACTCTACCTATAGCGATGCTGCCGGGAGGTGTAGTCGGCCTCCTTACCCACAAGTTCCACATCTGTGGATCCAACTAGCTGTGGATTAAAATGAACACACAGGCAGATTCCACCGGTGCTACCCTCACGCAGACTCTCCTCTTGTTATTATTTCCTAAACAACACACTCTATACTATAGCTGATTACACAGCGCTCAGAGTGTGAGGCGTTGTATGGAATCGGAGACAGTTTAAAGGACAAGGGCAAGTGTTCAGATAGCATCCGGAAATACAATGCTGCTTCATACAAGGAGCTGCGGTGTCCCTGCCTTCTGGTGTCCAGAAGGCCCCAGCCCCATCCTCTGGGACAACCAAGAGACAACGACTTTAGGTTATAAAGTCCCAGATCTGAAGTCAGCAGAGAATCAGAACCTCCCAGTACCTTGGAATGGGACCCAGGAAAGCCCTTTGGATCTTAACCATTCTTTGCTCTCGGAGGGAAGGGATAGGTAGTGGCTACGCTGCACACCTCATAAAATATCTGTGGCATCAAGACAAATGCTGTATGGAGAAAACGCTCTGAAAATTGAGTCTGGAGCAAGATCAGCTCTTATTGCCTAAAAGCCACATGATAGTCTTCAAAAAGCCTCTGACACGGCTCAAGCCACAAACTTCCTACCAAGTGACTGCGGGATGGAGCAGGGCCAGCTCCCGGCTGTTGGGTGATTATAAAAGTCATGGCAGGACCCACATGTGGAGATGTGGAAAGAGTGGGTGTGGACTCACAGCCAGCCCAGGTGCGCTGTGGTGCCTGCGGGCCGGCACACAGCAGCGACCGACGCCTTGGTCTCTTCTAACTTGCCTTTGTCTGGTTAATGACCGGATGCTTCATCTACAATCCTGAGATCATCCAAGCGGCACCTACAGTGGGCCTGGGAACCCCCAGAGCCCACCCTGCCTGAAACCTCCACCATTCATGGCAAAACCTGATTGTGCAAGCAGCAGTGTGGATGGCAGATGGCAGGGCTGGGAGTGAAGTGTCCTGGGTACTGATCCGATTTGTCTGCAGCCGTATTCCCCTGTGTCACTGCTTGGCCAACACTCACCTTCTTAGTCAAGATGCGAGAGTTCAAGTAGTAAAGCTCTTTCCACCCCCTCTCACCCTTTAGAACCTCTTCTCTCTGTGCCGTGTGTTTTCAGCCAAGTGAGGTCTAAGGGCTGTGTCCTGGACGTGCCCTCCACCCCCTCGGTCACCACTCTTTCTCCTGACTGTTTTGTCTCTTGGTTGTGTGGCTTTAGGCTGGAGGAGTTTGATGGAGATGTCAGAAGAGATGTTTTGAGTTTAAATTCCCCATGAAACCAAGAGCTGCTCTGTGGAATGTGGAACCTGGATAGAATACTTATCCTCATTGATTTCCCCCAGGGCTCCATGTATCCCCTTTGGACTGGGCACCAGGACCCTGCAACGCTGTGGCTTCAGGAATAGCTCGAGAGGGAGTGTCCTTGCCGTGGGTTAAGCCCTGGTGGAGAGAGTGCTGCTTGGAAATGTGGGACTCCTCTGTTCACCAAATGTACACGTCTAGTAATAGAACTTACGCATCTCTTCAGGGGGGCCAATCATCCTGTTTGGTGACTGGAAATAGTACTTCTTCACAGCTCCAGTCAGTGTCCCTGGATACTGTGTTTGCCTGATTTCTGATTTCTTTCTCTCATAAGAGACATGGGGAAGGAAATCTCTTAATTTCTACTTGAAGAAAGTTTGTTATACTTGGTACATTTCACCTTATGAACTTCTAGCTGGGATGCAGTTGTTTCATATTTTGGAGCTGTGAATCATACAAGATGAGTGTGTTTTTAGGATATATATATATATATATATATATATATATATATATATATATATATTTTTTTTTTTTTTTTTAATCCCAGCCCTAGGGATTGAACTCAGGTTGTTGAGCTTGCCAGGCAAGTGCTTATGTGGCTGAGTTATCTCCCTGGCTCTAGGTTGTGTGTTCTTAAGAGATAAACCTTATTTCGAGATGTTTTTAGATGAGCCAGAATTTGGAACATCTGTTTGGAAGGCTGTTGAAAGCTGTTCCCCCGCTTTCCAGAGCTATTCCAGGTGCCAGGCTGGCCAGAGATGGGGTGTGGGGGGCAGACTCCTGTGGATTTCCATAAGAAGATGGAGTGGAGAGCTGGACGTAGTGGTGCATGCCTGTAATCCCATCACTGTGGAGGCTGAGGGAGGCTGAGGCATGAGGATCGTTGTGAGTTCAAGACCACCTTGGGCTATAAAATGAGCTCAAGGTCAGCCTGAGCTTCATAGTGAGACCTTGTCTCAAAAAGAAAAAAAAAAAAAAGAAAGAAAATGGAGTAGTGGCTCTAGGTACCAGGATTTGGGTGGTTAAAACAGAAGTCTTTAGAAAGCGTGACATCACATGCTTTCTCTTACATGAGCTACCTAAAAATACACAGAAATAAGTGAGTTCAGAAACAAAGGAGAAAGCCAGCCAGATAGCTCAGTGGGTTAAAGTGCCTAGTAGGCAGACATAGGGACAGGGTTCAATCCCTGGTGTGCCACGCCGGCCCCGCCCCCAGGGCGCACTGAGACAGTGATTGAGACTGGGCATGGTGGCGCAGGCTGTAAACTCAGCTCTCGGGAGGCTGAAAACAGGAGGATTGCTACAAGTCTGATGTGTGTAGTGAGACCCTGTAGACCCTGCACTAAATAAAAGCAAACAAATAAACACAAAGGAGAGAGACAGAAGCCTAGAAGGTAGTTTTCTAGTAACAGGGAGGGAGACTGGGGTGGTGGGAAGGACAGGGAGTGAAACTGAACAAAACAAACTGGGCACTTGAGGTCTCCGTTCTGTGCCTCGGTCACACTAATAAATAAAATAAAAGGATGATGTAAGGGTCTCGCTGCCTCTCCTCACATCAGACCTCTGGCTTCTGCCAGCACTCCACTTTCATAGACCTGGGAAAAGAGCGATGACGAGTGCTTGGTGTCAATAAGCCAGCAAGCGAATTTCTTTCCTTGAAGTCTGGATTTATGAGTTTAAGTCAGGTCATGGATTCTTAAAAAGCGCTGTGTCAAAGTTTAATGTTTTCATCCTAAAAACAGTTATCCCATTCACTTAGGGAAATGAAAAGGCTGCCTGGTATTTAAGGAGCAATCTGCTTTTTTGTGGGCTTTTTTGTTTGTTTGTTTGTTTTGTTCTTTTGGTGGTACCAGGGATTGAACTCAGGACCTGGCACTTGTCAGACAAGTACTTATTCCACTGAGCTATCTCCCCAGCCCTCGAGCAATCTGTTTCTATTGGCTAAACACATAGAAAAGAGTCAACTTTGGGAAATGTTCTTTTCAGCTGAAAGAGCTGAGAAAAAACAAAATGGCCCTGTGAACGTCGCACTGGGGCGAGGGGCAGGATAGAGCCTGCGCTTTCAGTTCTGGTCCTGTGCCCAGATGAGCCCTGGGAACCAGGAGGGCCTGCAGGAATCTACAGCTCGAGAAGGCCACCTGCCTTGCCCTGGAGGTGTGGCCACCTGCAGTGGCTGAGCAGCACCCCACAGCAAACATAGGACTCCTTTTCTCCTCGACAGAAACACGGTCGCAATCAAAGCACATTTCTGATAGTCTACCTAAGTCCATTTAAAATTAAAGTAAAGCAGTCATGTAACAGATTTTTCTTTCCAATGTAACACATTAAAGTTGTAAGCAAACAAAACAACCTTCATACTGGTTCCCAGAGCTCAACCAACCAAGAACAGAAATTTAACAATGATTGTATTACATATTTTTATGATCTTTTTCTTTTGTCTTTTTGAGACAGGGTCTCACTATGCAGTTCAGGCTGGCTTTGAGCTCACTTTTGTAGCCCAGGCTGGTGTTGAACTCACAATGATCCTCTTGCCTCAGCCTCCCAAGTGCTGGAGTTACAGGTGTGTGCCACCACACCCAGCTCTCTTTTTTTTTTTTCTCTAAGTGAAAATTCCTTGAGTTTTGGGTGTAAACTCTAGGAAAGCTTGTTTGTTTGTTTTTTTTTAAAAAAACCCTGCTTTTAGTTCATAGTGAGAATATGCTGTCTGATGAGGACTTTTTTTGTGGGGAACAGATACTGGGAATTGAACTCATGACCTTGCACTTGCCAGACAGACACTTGTGCCGCTGAGCTATATCTCCAACCTGTGATAGGGATATTTGAGGATAGAGTTAACTCAGCACAGCCTTGGGCTTGGGGTGGGCATCAGCAGGGGGCTCTTGCTGAGCTCCAGCACCAGGTAAAGTAAGAACAAACACGCATGAGCCTGTTCCTAGGTTTAAGAGAATCAACCCTTGCACTGAGTTTAATTCTTTGAGACTGGTTTTGCCCCAGCAGTAACCACAGTGGTCTATGTAGCTTCACTGTGGATTTCCATTCATATAAATGGATTAAGTTAGAATAAAACATGCAAGAACGGTTGCAGTTTACCCCAAGTTGTGTCCAGCATCCATGGTGCTTTTGCAGAAACTGTGGCAAACGGAATGGAAAACTTTGCAATAGGGAGCTGGAGGGCAACTTTGATTAGCTCTGGTGGGCTGATGTGGGATGCTCCCCCCAAAAAGCAGCATCGGCTTAAGGTAAAACAGCGACCTAGATACTGTTTTTGTAAGCAGAATGTGGAGTCAGTAATGGGTTAGCCACATACACGGTAGCTTATACTTGGCTACATATATTTGGTCATCTGTTGTCAAGCAGATGTGTCCTTTAATTAGAAGGAGCCATTTATTATGGAGCAGGAGGTAGTTAGGGTCCCAGGCAGGTGGGCAAGATTTAGCACGACTTTGTCAGGGATAGCTTGCCCTGTGAATTGGACTAGCAGAACAGAACGTTTGAGGACCTGATTGTGTAGCTCGACAGACGGAGCTGAGTTTGGTGTCTCTTCAGTTGGAGCTGGATAGTCAGGACCAGCCAAGTTTGGATGTCAAACTATGAAGCTATAGTTTAAAAATTTTTTCCCACTCTTATACTACTAGATATATTTAAAAGTGATGAGCGGTAATGTAAACCCTCTGGGCCTTCCAGGGAGAACTACAACATACAAAAAACACCTATTAGCAACAGGCTGAAATGGACCACATAAAATATTGCAAGCTATCACTGGATTTCAATGAAAAGTCAATGATTCTAGTAATCTGGTGCTGAGAACATGACTGAAAAAGAAATCATTTTTGCCCCATCTTTTTTTTTTGTCTTTTTGAGACAGGGTCTTGCTATGCAGTTCAGGCTGGCCTTGAGCTCATTTTTGAGGCTGGTCTCAAACTCACATCAACCCTCCTGCCTCAGCCTTCCAAGTGCTGGGATTACAGGCATGCACTACCACACCCGGCTGGCCCCATCTTTAAAATAGCAGCATCTTGCCTGGCAAGCCCAAGGCCCCGAGTTTAAACCCTGGTACCACCAAACAAACAAACAAACAAACAAACAAACAAACAAAAACAAAACAAAAAACCGCAGCATCATTTGCTATAGAATTATACATGGTTGATTTTTTAGCTCAAACTGGTTGAATGGCAAACACTAACCTCTATGATAGCTATTGGAGTTTGTGATAACTTCCAAATCTGCTGAATACTTTTATGTAAACCTGAAGACATTAAACATTATGCAAAGATGATCTCTCTCTCTCTCTCTCTCTCTCTCTCTCTCTCTCTCTCTCTCTTTTCTTTTTCTTTTGGTGGGACTGGGGTTCAAACTCACAACCTTGCACTTGCCAGGCAGGTACTTGTGCCACGGAGCTATCTCCCCAGCCCCTCTTTCTTTCTCTCTCTCTCTCTCTCTCTCTCTCTCTCTCTCTTTCTCTCTTTCTTTCTTTCTTTCTTTCTTTCTTTCTTTCTTTCTTTCTTTCTTTCTTTCTTTCTTTCTTTCTTTCTTTCCTTCTTTCTTTGTTTTGCAGTACCAGGGATTGAACTTGGGACCTTGCACTTGCAAGTTTTCTCCCCAGCCCACTGCAAAGATGATCCTGATTGGGATGAAAAATACTGAAATTCCACAAGGATGAAAGGGTCAGACCTGAGCGGCAGCTGAGTCTCTGGAGATCTGGCTGAGGGCGACGGTCCTCCCCCAGCCACAGCATTGCCATCAGCCATGTCTGCTGTGACCACTGCTCTGCAGGGTGCTGACTTAAGCTTTGGGCTGGTAGCTGGGCCCTTGGCCTTGTTTAAAAGCTTGAGATGCACTTGGAGGCTGGGTTATTAAACATTTGAGTGGTTTTGGGAAAAAAAAAAATACTGAAATCAGTAATGCTTCATGCTAGCAGTTTGTGGGGAATCCTACACACAGCACGGACCTGACAGAACCATCAGTGCCCCCTGCTGTCTGTCCTCTTTTCCTCTCTCCTCCTCACTCCCTCCTTTGCTCTTCCTGTATATTGCACCCACCACTGGTCACACTCTGGGCCAGATGTCAAGGAATGTATCTAGTTTTAGCATCACCTCTGGTAGATAGAACAACAGCAGACCCCTTTTGAGGGAACTGCTGGTGACCTATGAAAACACAGGTGGAGTAAGGGGGAGGAGGGAGAAGAGGACATGCATGGTGCAGGATTGCCTTCCAGAGGTATTTATTTCCAGGCCGAGTTTACCCATGGGAGCCCCAGCTCATCCACTGCTGAAGCCACTTACAGTTTTCTCAGCGCTGCCTGCCCTGGAGAGGCCAACATTCCTGTTCCCAAGCCCGGGCTGTTGCTTGTTATTGCCAGGCCAGCTGGAATGGGCCAGGCTTGTGCTTCCTCTGGCAGGATTCTCACGTAAGGTGTGGTGCTGGAGCTCATTGCAGTCGCCTGCAGTGTGGGCCGGCACAGGCACCTGCAACACCTGCCGAGTGGCCGGAGACGCATACCACCACTGCCGGCAGGAGGGTCTCCGCAGACGGGATGGGGATGGGGATGCAGACAGAGACCGAATGCGCAGGCTGCTGGGCTCATGGCGACGTGAGGGCCTCTGATGGGAGACATGGTGCCTTTTGTTTATTTTTATAGAAGCAAGAGGTCCGGCCATGGGGAAGGTGCAGTGTGCACTTTTATTGTGCTACCTGGGCTTGTTTCTGCCTACACAGTCCTGTCGGACACTGTTCCAGGTAAGTGGCAGCTGACCTGGTGGGAACCACGCATGGACGGCGGACTCTGAGCTGACCAGCTCTGGGCCCTTGAGAAAGGGGTTGAGATGGTGACAGAGATCGGCCCTGCTGGGATACATTGCAGCTCTAGACAACAAAAACCCATGTTACCTAGCAACAACAAGTGATCTTCCCGCCAGTTTTTCCTTTTCAATTCTGCTATGCAAGGTGGCTGAAGTGAGTGGAGGGTGACAAGCTCTTCTTCCTCCTGTACCTTTGGGTCATGAAGCTTTGCATAGCTCACAGTCCCATTGCTCATAACCAGGGGTGGTGCCATTTCCTGAGGGGCATTAGAGAATCTAAATCTGAGAACCATTCCCTGCGTGGTCGGTGGCATGTATGACCTTTAGTGGGCAGGGCCCCAAATGGTTTTGTCCCACGAAGAATTGTCCCACTCAAAGTGTGGGGAGTAGGGGCCAGCTGGATAGCTCAGTGGACTAAAGCGGACCATTGCTTGGAAGGCTGAAAGCAGGAGAATCATTACAAGTCCAATCTACATAGTAAGACAAGTAGGGAGAGCATCTCCTTTGAGGACCGTCTGAGCGAATACCATGGATGCACCAACAGCATGCACTGGGCAATAGCTAAGTCAGGCCTAGCACGGTGGTATGGGTACCAAGGCACTGTTGTAACTTGTGGGCAGTGAGCCCAGTGGCTTTCCCTGGAGTGTTTTCCCCTCAGACCATGAGTCATTTTAATTTCCCTATTAGTGACTTAGTTCAAGTCAGGTGTGGAACGGCACTGGGAGAAAGACAGCCAAAAAATGAGATCATGAAGGGAGCTGTGGGATTCTTTGCCTTTGGAGGTGGAGACCACGGCCAGGGCTGTAGAGTGATAAACTGCACAACAAGAGGGCCAAGGCTAGAGTGCCTGTCTTAGAGCATCTTCATGCTCTTTCTTTTTTTTAGTGTGTTTCTTTTTAAAACAAGACTCCTTAGGTAAAATGACTTTGGAAGTGCTTTCCATGAATTTTTAGGACAACAGTGTTTTTCACCCTCTGAGTAGTTTGCCCCTGGAAGGGAGTCAGCTCTGTGCCTTACCTTCTCCCTTACCATGACCTGGTTGGTGTCTGGCTCTTGGGTGATGCTAGAGACCTTGGTGTTGGGCAGTGTTGGAGATCCTCCTTTCCTCTTCCTTTACTGAGTACATTTTACCTCTCATGGGTCAAACTCTGGTCCAGGTGTCAAGGAAGGTGTCTAGCTTTGACATCAATTCTGGAAGATACGACAATAGCAAACTTGGCCATAAGCATCTATACTTTGTTGTAGGCATCTCAAGCCTGTAGTGGATGCTCTTTCCTTTATCCTATTTTTTTTTTGTGTGTGTGTGTGTGTACATTTTGTACAAGGCAGACTGCAGAGTGTAGGCAGAATGTGGGAGATGGCTTTGTGTGACTTGATGATGGGGTCATCTTAAAGGAATGTCCCGTGCTTTTATTCCCACCTACACTCTTTGAATGGTGAACTGCGGGAGGCACCTTGCCCCTGCCCAGCCTTTGCACCCAGCCACCCAGCAGGTCCAGCAGGCTGTTGGTCGCCACTGTCCTTTCACAGGATTAGGTCAGAGCTGCTGGAATCTGACAGACAAAGTCTCCTGTCCAGAATGCCACCCCACAGGAGCATGCAGGATGTACTTTGGAAAATTGGCTCAGAAGAGGCCGGTAGGGTCTTTTGCTTCAGAAGGCCGATTTTCCTGAGCTCCTTGTCAACTCAGCCTTTTGTCTTGCACCCAGGCTCTGCCCACGTGCCTCATTAATGAATGCAGCTGGGATCCACCCAGGTTTGTTTAAGGGCTGAGTATCAGCTGAAGCCGGGCATTCCTTGCCTTGTTGTCGGGCTCTTGCCTTGTACCAGAGACACGGCTCTGTCCACATGGGCTCAGGCACCTTGAGCGCCCCTCCCCTCTGCTGGGGTTTGGACGAGCACTGCTGGAGGAGTTAGGAGAGCAAAGCTGGCAGCTGTGTGGCCCTGGGTGGATCACCACGTCCGACAAGGGGTTGGAAGTAGGTGCTCTATAAAACCTTTCCCAGTGTCAAAGTACTTCTCCACTCTGGTTTCATGGAGAGCTTTAACTCTCTGCTTATAGACCAAGGCTTTGTTTTCTCAGTGAAAATCCTCTTGCATCCATGATTTTAAGGACATTTTTTTCCCCCTGTGAGTCCTCAGAGATCCCTTATTGAGCTTGGAGGCTGTCCACATGCTCAGTTCAGATTCCCCAGAAGTTCTTGTTTGGCAAAGAAAACAGGGAATACTCAGCCTTGTTTCTTCAGAATGTAGAGAGAAACAATACCGCGAAGGAGAAAGGGACGCAAACACCAAGCATTAGCCCTACAACTGAGTCATTAAATTTCCAATCTCTTTCCCAACAGCTGAGATCTTGGAATGCAAATTGGGGTGGCTCCCCAGATCACTAGAGGGCGCTCTGCTTGCGCAGAAACAGGAAGATCCTGCTTGTCTACCTGTCTTCCCAAGCTCCTGTGGCAAGGCTTGTTTGTGCGGTTAGTCTACACGTAATCTTAATGCTGCCACTGAGGAGGACAGAGGGCGGCTCAATGCAGTGGGGCCGGGGTTCGAAGTCACGACCTTGTACTTGCCAGGCAGGCACTGGAGTCACGGAGCTACCTCCCCAGCTCCCAGAAACCATATTCTTTAAGATCCTACAATTTAATCGAGAAGGTAGCATGCTTCTATAGAAAACAATTCGCTAGCGAGACTGCAGATGAGTCTATGCAGAGCCCTGACTGTCATGTGTGGTCTGATGATAAACTCTTCAGGATCCAGAAGGCCAGGCATCAGTTAGAACTGGATCAGGGAAGACTTTCGAGAAGGGACGCTTGATTGTTTCTGTGTGTGATCGGTGTTCATGTCCAGCTTTAACATGGCAGTGGAATCTTCCACAGCACGTGTAGAACCTGCTCTGGGGTATGTGTCATGCAGTTAGCACCACCAGTCTCACTGTGCTGACGAGAAGGGGACACTGAGGCTCGGACAGATGAGGCTCCTTGGCGCCGCCGAGTGGCCGTGTTGGAAAGCGAGCCAGGCGGCTGCTCCCGTGGACGGTGCCGAAGTCGGCAAGCTCCTTGTTCACAGCAGTCAGACGTGTGGAGGGTGGGCCGGAGGGGGCGCTGCTCAGGACGGTGCCGCTGGGCTTTAGGGGAGACTCGCAAGCGATAAAATGAAAATACAACATTTAAGGCAAGTGGCTATTTTCTGAGAACCAGGAAAGTAATCCTGATGGGTCCTTTTGTTTTTTGGTCTTTTTGAGACAGGGTCTCGTTATGCAGTTCAGGCTGGCCTTGAGCTCACGTTTATAGCCCAGGCTGGTCTTGAACTCACAATGATCCTCCTGCCTCAGCCTCCTAAATGCTGGGATTACAGGCATGTGCCATCATGTCCAGCACAATGACAGGCTTTAATCTACAAACGGTGCAAATTTTGCATAACCTGTAATTATTCAGCATTATTCAGCAACAAATTCAGAAAATGGTGACTTTTTTTTATGTATTTAGTACAGGGTCTACAGGGTCTCACTACGTAGATCCGACTTGTAGGAATCCTCCTATTTTCAGCCTCCCATGTGTTGGGATTACAGACACGGGCCACCATGTCCAATCTCCATCACCATCTCAGTGCGCCCCAGGGGTGGGGCCGGCAGAACAGGCTGGGGATCAAACGCCGGCCACTGCGTTCTCCCTAAGCAGGCACTTTAGTCCACTGAGCCATCTGGCTGGCCCTATGATGACATTTTTATTAATGAACTGCCCCATATTTGCTCCTACTTTTTGCTTGCATACTAATGAGCGAACGATTTTATAATTTCTTATAAGTAGGACCGAAAGATTAGTGAGTCTTCCCTCCAGTGTTACTGGGCAAATTGCTTTCCTAGCATTTCTGCTTGTGCAGAATAACATTTGTGGTCTCCTTTCTTCAGTAGAGGGGCCATGCAGGTATGCTGGGCTGTAGCTAATTTTGCAGAGGCCTCTGTCACACATGGTTATTTTGTACGTGAGTACCAGGACATCAGGATGCCTCCAGCTGTCCCACTCTGTGACTACTGGTAAACTCTTCTGAAACTGGCGCTACTTTTGTGCTTCTTGTAACGGGGTAATGGCTGTACATTGCTGAAGAATGAATGACTAAATCCAAACCATCTGCATCTTCCACTGGGTTCCTAGTCCAGACCCTATGGACAGATCCATGTCTCCAGGGACACCCCAGGGTGGTGGAGCGTGGTGAGCAGAGGGATGGAGTGGCAAAAATAATGGCATGAAAGGATGACGGAGTTAGTGTTTTGCTTTGGAAAGTTTACCAGATGGGCTCACGTGAGTGTATTCAGAGGACCCGGAGAGGTCCACACAAACAGGGCCAAACTACCTTAGCTTCCTGGTGAATCCTCCCTGTCCATAATGTACTTCCCAAGCAGAACACAGCCCATTCTCACAGGAGACTGGTGGAGCTGCAAGCACTGTGGGGGTCACTGTGGCGGCCAGGCTGGTCTGCGGCTGACCCAGACACAGTTATCAGTCTGTGACTAACACGAACTGGGACGGCAGCTGGACAGTGGATGGTGGCGTGAATCTTGATGTTCTCTTTTTTTTTTTTAAGATTATTTTATTTTCTTCAACCACATTACATACTTGTTTGTGTTATGGCCCGCTTAGCCTTCCTTGGGGGGTGGGGGGCGGCGCAGCATGTGGTGCCTGGGATGGAGCCACGGTCCTGTGGTGGCCTATACTTCGAGATGCACATGCTTTAGACCACTAAGCCATCTCACCAGCCCGATTGATGTTCTCTTTCAGGTTGCCAAAAGTGGCAAGGAGAAGGGGCCTGCCGGACCACCGGGTACGTTGGCAGCAGCCAGCACTGGCCGAGACTGTGTGTCCCAGCAGCAGGCTGTCCCCAGCCTTGTCTCTGGGGACACGTTGTTGTGGCTTTTGCTCGGACTACGATTCTTCTCCCTTCGTGACACTGGGCCCTCTCCACTGTTTCCTTCCCCTCTGCACCCTCTGCCCCATGCGCCAGCTGCTGGGTTCTTCACATGGTGCTGACCTGGGCTGTGGTGATGGACAGAGCAGGTGTCTGAGGATGTGTGGAGGATGAGACTCACCTGCTTCTTGGGGAGCACAGGGCAGTGGACCCCACCCAGAGCCTACCTGGGGCACTCTTGGGCCGCGGGCTTCCGTGACTGTGAGAATGGCCCAGGCTGCGAGGCTGTGTGCTTTTGGCTCACTTCTACTGGAGCAGGTGCGCTCTTGCCACCTCTGCACACTGGGCTTCAAGCTGGGATTCTTCTGTCCACGGTAGGGGCTTGTGGCTGCCGCGTGTGACAACCGCAGATCCATGTCAATCATCTGCCACTTTACAAGGGAACAACGCCTAATGTCTCTGTGTCTACGGGACTTCTGTTCCTTACCACATGGACACCTGAGGGATTACCATGGTTGTGCGTGAGACTCAGGGCTCTCCTTTCTCTCTTCCCAGAGTCATGTATAGGTTTCTGCAAGGCTGGTCCCCCATGTAAGGGGGCGTGCCCACCGGGTACTGAGGGAAGCACGGGGTTCACCTGCAGGCAGCAGCGATGGCACAAGGTCAACGATACCTGCCGTACCCTTAATGCCTACAACATCTTTGAGGTAAGGTCCTTCCTCTTACACGGCTCCAATGGCCAAGTGAACCTTGGCTTAAGACTACAATGCTCTGGAGAGGGGAGGAGGAGCATGAGGAGGGGCAGCACGCTCTCTGCCTCCCCTCTCTTAGCTCTGGGCATCCGTGGGCTGGAGCTCCAGGTCCCACGCCCTCTGTGATAAGAGTGAAGAGGACAAGGAGGGAGATTCAGTGAGGCCACTTCTACTCTAGCAGGAGACTTCGTTGGATGGGTTGGTGTTCAGCCAGTCACGAAGTTTAATCTTTTTATGTATTTTGTAGAGGTTCTACAGGGTTTCACTACACAGACAGGACTTGTAGTGATCCTCCTGTTTTCAGCCTCCCAAGCACTGGGATTATAGGCATGCTACCATGCGCAGTCTCAGTCCTATTTCAGGGTACCCTGGGGGCAGGGCCAGCACGGCACACTGGGGATCAAACCCTGGTGCCTGTGTCTGCCTAAGCAGCTGCTTTAGTCTGCCGAGCTATCTGGCCAGCCCAGTTTAGTCATTTTTCCACTTCGATATTCTAGTAGTTTCCTCAGCTCGAACTCAGATCATTTAGATCAGAGCCAGAGGACAGACTTGGAGCCCTCCTTGGACACTGCTGCGTCTTTGCTCTCTACCCCTTAACCCCTGTGCTATTCAGCCCACCTTTCCCCAACAACTCCTTAGACCTGCACAGAGTTGGGCCCACCCAGACCTGGTGACCCAGATCCCTGCACCATTCCTATTCTCATTAAGGCGTGAGAAGCGGAGCAAAGAATCTTGTCATCACGCCGGCATTTCCATGCCTGCTTATGTAATTACATACTTTCTTCCTGGCTCACTGCAGAGAAGGTCAGGTCAAATGCTCGTGCTCCTCCCTTTGGTCCTGGTCCTCCTTTCTGGGAGGATTATCCCTCCCTGCTCCTGATGGCATCTCTGTCTCAGGAACCTCACACTCCAGCCTCTCTGGTGTGACTGGCCGGGGACTTCCTCCTCCTCCCTTGGCTGTTTCCTTTAGATCCAGTGCAGAGTTTCTGTCTTTAGACATGCTTGTGTCTCAAGCTCTGGCTGTTAGGAATGAGGAAGATAAACTTAAGTCGCATTAGAAATTTATGCGCACATACGTGGCTACACACACGGTGTACACATACACACACGTACACGCACAAGTGCACATATGTACACAAGCTGCTCTGTCAAAGGTGACAGCTGCTATCTGGCAGAAGGTGTGAAAGTGACTCAGGACATCGTGACACTGAAAATGGAAAACAAGAAGACTTCTCTCCAGATAAAATTGTATAATAAGGTTGCCTTTAATTTAATTTAATCATTTTATTTTCTTGGTACCAGGCATTGAACTCAGGACCTTGTGCTTGCCAGGCAGGCACCTGTACTACTGAGCTTTCTTCCCAGCCCACTGCTCTGAATTTTAGTAAAATCACTTTTCCACTAAACACAAATGTGTCATGGTAAGGGTGTCCTTGTTTTCGCCACCTCTTAGGACAAGTTGCAGGCAACATTCAGCTATGGTAAAGATGTGAATGTCGACAAAGATGCTGGGACATCAGACAGCATAGCCCACAGGGTGCTGCAACAGTGCCCAGACGACCTGTCCTGTGTGACCAGGAAAATCGAGCAGTCGCCCCAGCTCTCAGGGAACATCGAGCTCATCGTGCAGCTCTTGCACAACCTATCCACGGCACCCATGAGGGACGTGGATGAGGCGCAGATGACGGTGAGTGGGGGAGGAATCTGGGGCGGCTGGGACACTCCCTGAGCCCCTTGCAGGCCAGGGAACTGTGGTTTTCACTCAGGATTTCCAGTGTCCAACCCATGTGTGTGCCACAAATTTCACTGAGCAAGAGCGAAAGGGAAGAAGTGAGCAGGCCAGAGCAGTAAACACATACAGAATGCTTGGAGGAAGCTGGTGCCTGCTTTTCCAGTGTGTGTTTTTGCTACTTCAAACCTCTAATAGACATTCTAGGCCCTGCAGAGAAATGGCTTTTCTCCCTTTGAGTTGTGAGTTAGAGCAGGTGGCAAGCACAGAAAACAACCAAATGCAAAGGAAACGGGATCCATTGCTTTGGCTTAATTTTTTTGTTTTTTTAAAATCTTTTACTTATTTATGTATTTGGTACAGGGTCTCGCTATTCAGCTTGGGCTCATAGCGATCCTCTTGTCTCAACCTTCCAGTGCTGGGATTATAGGTCTGTGCTGTTATGCCTGGTTTTGGTGGCCATCATGATGTACCCTGGGTTCTGGGACTGGTGCTGCATGTGGTAAGGCGGATCGAACCCAGGTCCTTGCACTTGCCAGGCAGGCACTTAGACTTCCCAGCTATCTCCCCAGCCCCTGCTTTGGCTTTTGATGTTTGAAGCAGAGGGTAGGTTGCACCTCTGCTTCTACTGTGCTGTGCTCCTGTAGGTTACCCATGGGCACTCTGAGGGGTGTGGGAGGCATCATGCAGAGTGAAGAGGGACCAAGGATGGACGTGAACCCTGAGGCTGCCTATTGTCCATGTAGCTCTGTCCTTCGACCGAGGCTTTACCATGCATGCCCTTAACCCAGGGTCTCCAGAACTTGCTGGTTCTGGTTTGTAAGTGTTAGGTGGGCCTGAGTTCCTGGGTCCCTCGGAACCTCTCTGGGGAGGCTTCCATTGCTGGTTTGAGGCCCACTCTTTGCAAGTTGATGCCAAATGCATGGGCGGTTTCAGAGATCAGCTCAGAGTAACTTGAGTTGTCTATTGGCAGAGTTACTGCTCCATGGCTAACCACATTCTGAACAGCAGTAGCCTTGCAAACTGGACCTTTGTTCCTGAAAGAAAGAGCTGCAGCGTCCTGCTCCAGTCTGTCAACTCTTTTGCGAGAAAGCTACAGATACGCAAGCATCACATCGACATACAGGACTCCTTTATCCATATCAAGGGCTCCGTCATACCCGCAGACAGTGAGCGGGAGAATTTCACTTTCACCATGGGAGTGAACGAGACCAGCAGGCCAGTCACAGGCAAGGTCCTCATCAGCAGAGAGGAGCTGCGGACGGCGCCTTCCACTTCGCAGATCATCTGCATTGCCTTTCCAACCCTCGGAGCCATCTTAGAAGCCAGTCTTTTGGAAAACGTCACTGTGAATGGCCTGGTCTTGTCTGTCATCTTGCCCAAGAAACTTAAGAGAATCTCACTGCATTTTGAGAAGATTTACAAATCAGAGAAGAGGAAGACCCATTGTGTAGGCTGGGACCACCTGGAGCACAGGTGGGACCACAGAGCCTGTCGGATGGTCGAGGCGACCTCCCAGCATGCCATCTGTCACTGTTGGCCAAGAGGGATGTTCACCTCTTTCTCCATTCTTATGTCTCCCCACACCCCGGCAAGCCCGGTTCTGACTTATATCACCTACATAGGCTTGGGCCTTTCGATTTGCAGCTTGATTATTTGCTTGGCCATTGAGGGCCTGGTCTGGCATCGAGTGACGAAGACAGAAATTTCCTACTTACGTCACCTGTGCATTGCCAACGTGGTGGCCACCTTACTGACGGCAGATGTGCTGTTCATCGTGGCTTCCTGTTTCAGTGGTCCTGAGACACACTACCGTGGATGTGTGGCGGTGACATTTTTCATTCATTTCTTTTATCTTGCGGTGTTTTTCTGGATGCTCGCCAAGGCACTCCTTATCCTCTATGGAGTTCTGATCGTTTTCCACACTCTGCCTAAGTCAGTCCTGGTGGCTTCTCTCTTTTCCGTGGGCTACGGGTGCCCTTTGGTCATTGCTGTTGTCACAGTTGGTGTCACGGAACCTGCCAGAGGCTATCTACGGGCCGATGCCTGCTGGCTCAACTGGGAGACGACCAAGGCTCTGCTGGCCTTTGTGGTCCCAGCTCTGGCCATTGTGGTAGTAAACCTGGGGGCCATCGCAGTTGTCATCAGCAAGGCCCAGCGGGTTTCCTTGGGCAGCTCCGTGTTTCAGGAGGTGCGAGCCATTGTGAGAATCTGCAAGAACATTGCCATCCTCACACCATTGCTGGGACTGACCTGGGGCTTTGGGGTTGCCACGCTCATTGACGACAGCTCGCTGGCCTTCCACATCACCTTCTCTTTGCTCAACGCATTCCAGGTGAGCTCAGGCATTCTAACCAAGCCCAAAGGGCAGTGAATCCTAGTGGAGGGTCTGCGCTTAGCAGCCCAGGGACCAGGCTTCGACCTAGATAGCACAAAAGAAGAAAACAGTTTTTAGTTCCAGAGAGCCTTGGGCTTGATTTCTGCCTCTCCCACTTACTACGATGGAGCATGCACTTGGAATTTTATCTCCTTTCATTAAGCACATTTTTCTCCTACATAAAATGGGTATAACATTACACCTTTATAGAGGGATTTGGAAAATGAAATGTAAAGGTGAATGGCAAGGCCTGAGGTCCTAAAGTGACCTCCTGATCACAAAGAGCCTTTTAATAGGGTGAGTTTTTACCATTTAGAAATGAAGCAATCACCCTTCCCCAGTATTTAGGTTTACACATGCAGGAATTAAATTTTTATATTGATATGTATTGCCATGTACAGTTTTTAGTTATCTTTGGAAACCACTGTTTCTAGCAAGGCAAGTGAATCTACACTGGTACTGAACAACAGCTCTCTACCCTCTTTTCATTTTTTATTTTTTTAACTTTATTTATTTATGTTATGGCCAGTTCAGCCCGCCCTGGGAGTGGGGCTGGCGTACCATGTGGTGGTGGGGATTGAACCGCGGTCCCTGTGGTTGCCTAAGCTTGCCTAAGCAGACCACTGAGCCATCTCTCTGACTGTAGGAGTCCCTTCTTGGTTCTCGTCCTCGCCCAAGAAGTCTAAACTTATATTCCTAACAACCCGTTATTGGAATTCCACCAAGTTAATTCCAATCTACCACTCCCAGCGCAACCCACGGCAATAACAAAGACACTAAAACATATTTATACAATTAATGGGAGCCAAGGGGCCCTAGGTCCAATCATGAAAGCAGCTTCTGGAACCAAGAGCCTGACCCAGGGCTGCACTCCTGGCTTTATTCATTGGAGAAGGGAGAGTGGCTTGCGAAAGGGAATTTTGAGAAGGTGAGCTCTGAAGGGAATTGTGGGAAGAAGGTGAGCTGTGAGCTGGGCTAGGTAGGAGGCCTGCATTCACCTCCACCTATTTAGAGAATTTGCATAATACTATTGAGATAACATCTAATATTTTGGGGGTCTGGTGCTTCAGCTCTGATGTGTAATCTTTTAAGCCCCAGGAAGTCATAGCCTCTATCTTGAGGCTGGATCCCAGCTGACACTGTGGAGCATTGGCTCTTCATCCTGTTATCAGGGAAACACGCTTGCCGTCTTCAAAAATTACCATCAGCACCTCACCTAGACCAATAAGGCCAATTGAGATTTTGGGGTTCTGGTGCTTTAGCTCTGACGTGTAACCTTTCACGCCCCAGGAAGTCATAGCCTCTATCTTGAGGCTTGCTCCCAGCTGACACCGTGGAGCATTGGTTCTTCGTCCTGTCATCAGGGAAACATGCACGCATGCCGTCTTCAAAAATTACCACCAGCACCTCAGCTAGACCATTACACACTGCTTAAGGCCAATTGAAAGGATAATGAGAAATCCTAGCCAGCTCTCTACATTTCAATTCGAGGGAATAGGGTCAGGCTCAGTCAAAATGGAGACAGTCGCTTTTCTTTTAAGGAGAGCTACTCAGGCAGTCCTCCACAGCTGGCCCCCCCAGCTCTCTACCCTCTTACTTTATCTGAGTGAATTACACAACAGGAATCTTTGCTCAGTGTTTTCGTGACAGTCCCTGCCAACTTTCCTATGCTAATACGCATACATGTTTACATAATGTAAGGGTTAAAAAGCAATGTCTGTTACTATGTGACTTGTTTTTTCACTTGAAAATATGCCCTATAATGTTCCTGTGTTAATATACATAAGCATGCCTGTCTAATGCCCATGTTGTGTTCTGAATTTAGTAAGTTTGTTCTTGATTGGATTTTTTTCCCCATATTTTTTCTGTCACAGTTTTCTAAAGAGCCAAAGAAGTTTTGATATTGACTATTAAATATATATAGATACCAATTAATGAAAAAGAAAACTTTTTTTTTTTCTCTCAAGACCTCTAAAACATTTCTTTTGTTACCCCCTAGATGTGCATAGTAACCAGGGAGACTATTTTCAAGTCAGTGTCTTACCTTTTTTGGCAGGAGAAAAATGCGACACAGATAAAAGAGCTCAGTGGCATGCTTTGAAGCTTGCTTGCCCGAATTGGCCTTCAAATCCCGAGAGCCGCGGGCAGGTTGCGTGCGATGCGCTCTCTCACGTCTGCTCCAGCAGATACTGAGATTCACGATTCACCTCTGACATGAGTCCTCTGGATACTGTTGTTATCTTTATCCCAAGTTGGCCTAAACCAAGTAGTGGTCTCAATGGAATATTTTCCTATTACCCTCTTCCATGTGTGGGTTCAGGGTACACCATACAGTTATGAAGCACACACTCGAATATAGACACAATGCATTTAGTGTTTATTTTTTGACACTTATTATAGACAAGTTTATATTTTTATTTTATATAAATAAAAATATAAATAACCCAATCCCAAGGAACTCAACATCTGAGGAAAAGAGAAATTCTTCCTAATCCTTTAGACATACATCATAGGCTTTGTGTGTGTATGTGTGTGTGCGTGAGTGTGTGGTTGCAGGATGTGTTGCAGGAGGGAGGTGCTAGAGTTGTGGTTGTGATTCCTATATCTTTAAAATAAAAGAAACCTTATTCTTGGGCAAATTCATTTAAAATGTATTTGTAGGACCCAAAGCAGGCTGGAATGTGTCTGTCCCAAACATCTTGATAAGGGTGCCACTTTGGAACTCAGTGGGCTGTGCCAGCTACAGTATCTTATTAGAACTGGTGGCAGATTTTAATAATTATGTCACAGCTGAAATGCAAGCTAGTGCAAGCTGCTCAGTGTTGGTGGGGCTGGCAGGAGGGAGGGACCCTGGCACATTTAGGGCAGAGAGAGAGAGCTGCCAGGCTGTCCTGGGGTTCTCTAAAGCCCTCATCTCTCCACCCAGTTTTGGTCTCGCTGTGTAGGCAGTAAGGTTGATCAAGGGCTGGGGAGATAGCTCAGTAGAAGAAGCACTTGCCTGGCAAGCACAGGGTCCTGAGTTCAATCCTTGGTACTGCAAAAGAAAGAGAAAAGGAAAGAAAGAAAAAAAAGAAAGTTGATCAAGCTCTTGCTGGAGGCCAACAGTGTGACAGCTCTGTGGAGCCAGTTGCGTTGGGCCCAGGGACCTCAGTAACCTCTGGCTCAGTTCATAGTCAGTCCCTTGTGAAACTGGAGAGAAACTGAACATTCATGAAAACTTTTGTGTGTGAATGCTGCCCTTTCACGTTTTGAACATGGAATCTCTGCACTTTTTTCCCTTCATCTGAAAAACAGGAACACTGCTTAGATCCATCCTCCAGAGTTTTTTTTTTTTTTTTTTTTTATTATCTCCAGAGGGTTTTGAGCCAGTGTATGAACAAAACAGTAGAAACTCAGCTCTACGGAGTAGTAGCTGCACAGAAGCAGCCTGTTTTTGACTGGGCAGGGCCTTTCTCTGTATGCTCATGGGAGCCGCAAGGGCTGCTGAGTTTTCACTGTCTCTTCCTACTTGGATGAGGTCCTGTCGGTACGTGTTTGGTTTTCTTTTGCAAGTTTGATAATATTCTTTGCTGTGGATGGGAGAAGAGTGACAGTGCATGGGCTGTGCCCAGTTTTGCTCTTTTCTGTGGATATTTCTCTTGCTACCTCTTGTAGGAAGTGCAACCCTGTTATCTATTGCCCAGCATCGCCTCTGACTCTTGGATCATTGCATCTTTTGTCTTTCTTTCTTTCTTTCTTTCTTTCTTTCTTTCTTTCTTTCTTTCTTT
>PVKN010012188.1:0-20982 GCA_004027915.1 Capromys pilorides
ACACATGTATAAGTTTAGAAGTCACAAAGGATGGAAAGTCAGGATTAATGTTAGAGGACATTTTTATATTCATGGAAAATGACTTGGGAAGTGATAGGAAATGAAATTTCCAGAATAAAAAGTGAGGAAATAAATGGTTTTAAGTCAGTTCTATTACTCTTTCCTACCTGGTGTGGGGTTGTGTTCATAGTTTGACGTGGTTTCAGTTTCCTTTGTTTAAATTCCATTTGTAGCCAGTAGGCATTCATTTCTCCAGAAATGAATACTCTGATTCCCGGGTTGGCAACATTTTCCACTTTAGTCATTTGAGTTACTGTTGCTGCAATAACTATATTTAAACCTTTGTGTTATTTTATAATATGTGTCTAAATTCAAGTTCCTTTTTTTATGAAGAGAATAGGGAAGAAAAGGCAGGGATTATATAGCTATAGATGGTGTTTGAGGAAAACAAGGCTATGACTAGCATTTAACCTGGAAGTTCCATGCATTTTAAATTTTTAAAAACCATTCATTCATTCATTCATTCATTCATTCATTCATTCGAGGGTCTTGCTGTCCAGCTCAGACTCATAGTGATCCCCTGTCTTAGCCTCCCCAGTGCTGGTATTACAGGTGTGTGACACCAGTCCTGGTTTCTGTTCCGTGCATTTTAGTAGAAGCTGGTAGCTTGTCTTGAACAATTTAGTGTACAAAGGAGTGCAAATGGTTGTATCAAGACCTGGGTAACAGATACTTTCGATTCAAAATAGAGAAATGCTGAAGAAATTCATAAATTATGTGTTCTGGAAGGATAAGTTAAGTTTAACTTATCAGTTAAAAATGTGGAATAACTTAGGGGCACATAGTTATCCACCAAGATTACAGCATGGTTTGGAAGTCTGTGGTGGATTTCCAACTGGTGGTCAATTTGTAACACCCAGCTGAACTGAACCAACATGGTGCTGGTAGTGGGAGGCCTACCTGAGGATTGTTGCCAGCAGCAATAGGGGCAGAACTAGAGAAGAGTAGCTGTTGGGAGCTGTTAAAGCTGTAGAGAGCTGTTGATTTTCTTGGAGGAGCTGGTCATGCTGGCTTTCCTGATCAACTCAGCTATTCTCATTGGAGGAGCGTGGGACCTTATCCCCAAGGATGGCTATGGTTCACTTTGGAGGAGCTCTGGTCCTGATGGTGCACTTGTTCAATCTCATAGAGAAGGTTCTCACACTGGCTTTCCTGATACAGACTCTGCTATTCTTGTTAGAGAAAGTTGAGACCTCACTGTCACTGTGGAGGACTGTGATACCTTTTGGGGGAGCTCTGGTTCTTACTCTGAGTGTTCTTCCTGGCTCCAGTTCAGATCCCTCAGCCTGCTAGCACAGCTCCTTCATCCCACTGGCACAGACTTTCTAGCTTCCACCACTGACCTGGAGCCTTCCTAGGGCAGATCCTTGATACAGACTTGCATGAGACAATGTGATGAGCTCTTGGCCTACAGTTGGACTCTGGCGGGGAGGGGGTGTTGTTATGGGCCCTAGGACTTTAACTGTACTCAGGCAGGACATTACCATGGAATCCAGGCCTTCAGCTGGATTCTTTGGTCTTTAGTGTGTGAGTAGGTTTGTTGTACTCTTTTTGTATATGATTCTTTGGATGACTATGATAAAATAATGTTAGATTAAGTCTCCTGTGTTGTATTGTTCCCCTTGTAAACCCAAAACTACAACAAGGCCAGAACATGGCCTATTATTTTGGGACCCAAAGCATTTAAAAGCTTTACAGCTGTAATGAGAGTGATGAACTTTATTCAAAAAGAAAGGCATGGAAAAGTTTTTTGTCTTTGTTATTACTGTCGTTTTGCTTTATTGCAGATTGATTCCAGGGTCATTACACTGAGCTGCATCATCAGCCCTTTTTATTTATTTTTAATTTTGAGGCAGAGTCTTGCTAAGTAACTAAATTTCCAAGTCTGAGCCTGAACTTGGGCTTCTCCTGCCTCATCTTAAAGTGCTTGCGATTACCGGTGTGCACCACCATGCCTACCTGATCCGTGGAGAAGTTTCAAGTAGGAAAGATGGGCTTCTCCCTGTGTTTCTGAAAGATCAAGGTGGCTGTGCCACAGAAAATGGATTGCAGTCGGTGGTGACAAACAAAACAAAGACATGATCCCAGCCCATACTTAGACAAGTTGTGGAAATGGAGCAAAAGATGGAATTGAGAGATACTGGGGAGAAAGAGTCTTAGGCTTGAGTGATTGATTGTGATGTAAGTGGTACTAGAGCAAGGAGGGAAGGAAGGCGGTTAGATTTCTCTTGTGGACAGGGGAGTAGAACAGTGGTCCTGTGCATAGATGGGGCTCTTGGTAGAGAACCTAGTTAGGGCAGTGGTTATTCTTTGCATATGAGGCATGAGAGATGATTAGTGTCATTTGAGATGGCTTTAAGATGGGAACTGTTCAGCCTAGTGGGTGTTTTAATTTGGTTTGCATTTCATGAAATGCAACAGCTGATTAACAGTTGTCTAACAAGTAAGGACTCATTTGTGTCCATTGAAAAGCCAAGAGTCTGTGACTACCAATCCTGTTTGGTATTCCTATAATATAGAAGGCAGAGTCTCAGGGAGTTTTCTTCTTCTTCTTATTTTTTTTTTCTGAATGTTTGTCACCTTATGGTTACAGCATAGCTGCTATTCCAGTAAGCATCACATCTGCTTTAAGAAGAGGGACCATAAAAAGGTGGTAATGTGTCAGGAAGACACAAGCTTTCTCAGAAGCTTCCTGCAGACATCTTCTTCCATGTGTCAGATGGCACCTCCTTGATGGATATAATTGCCCTGAGGAAATTTTGATTCCTGTTCATATGAAACAGTTTTGATTCCTGTTCATAAAGCAAATGTGGAGAATTGCATTTGATGTTCATCTACTAACACAAGTTGCCTTAGCATGTGATGTCTAAGTGATAGAGGAATAGGAAATGTTTGGAGTCATAGAGGATGGATGAGAAATTTCAGTGGGCCTGTTTCACTCAGTTCTGTATAGATTCCCAGGCAGCAATATCTTATATAAATTATGAAATGTGCTTGAAATTTGATTATATATTTTTCTTATGTACTTTAAAAATGTGTAAGTGAATTATCTTTAAAAAATATTAAATATAGGGCTGGCCAGATAGCTCTGAAGACTTAAGGGCCTGCTTGGTAGGTGCAGGGCCAGGGGTTCAATCCCCAGCTTTCTGGGCCTGCCCCACCCCTGGGGCACGCTGAGACAGTGACTGAGACTGGGTGTATTGGCATGCACTTATAGTCCCAGTGCTTGGTAGACTGAAAACAAGAGAATCACTACGAGTTCTATCTGTGTAGTGAGACCTGTAGACACTGTACTAATTACATTACAAATATTGAATATATGTTTTTTCCAAACTGATTAAAATTCTAACTTGCAAAAGAGTTTTTCCTTAACATTTATTCTACATCTTCTTTACTTTAAATTTCTCAGCAGACTTTTCTTAGAGCAAATGTGGAGAATTCCATTTGGTGTTCATCTGTTATTACACAAGTTTAGTGGGGAATCTGTGATGGAAAATGTTGTACTGTTTACTATGACTTTTGTCTTTCTGAAGAATATAATCTAAAACAAGAGGGGAAATGTGTGTTCATTCTTTTTTGAAGACAATATTATTCAAGATATCATAAGATGTAGATATTTGTTCTCTAGTCTCATTCAAAATGGTCTGACAACCTAATGATTCTGAATTCTGCTAGGGATGCTTTAGCCAACAGTGGTTCTGAAGATATTTAATGCTCAATCCTTGCCTACCACTTATGCTGTCTGGTCTTAGATATCCTCTTTAGCCTCTCTGAACTGGTTTATTCTTAGAGATTGGGATAAGAGTGGTGATAGTCATTTAATTCTGCATGTACATACACAAAATGCTTTAGAAACAAAATAGCTAGAACATATTGGAGGTATAAGTAGAGCAAAGAGGAGCATAGAAAAGGGAAAGATGAATTTCTGCTAAAAGACACTGTGGAGAAGTGGGTAGAACTGTGTGTGGACAAGCAGAGGCTCTGCCTGGTGAGGGTTGTGGCTCTAGGCTGAAAAAGTACCCACCATGTAAAAAGTGCCTGTGAAGAATTCAGGGACTTACTATTTTCAAAAAGAAACTAAATGCAGAGACTCTTGAATGTCTTCCTGGCTGAGTTGGGACAGTGTTCTTTAGCTTACAGGGACCGACTAGAGTTTTTAAATAATTCACAGAAATTGTATTTTGAGAGTTAGCATTATGGTTCAGTGGTAGCAAGACCATTGGATCTATCTCCAACACACAAATGAGAAAAAAGATTTAATTTTGAAAGAGATGAAATTTATATGCTAAAGTAAGCTTTCTGATTTGAGATAATTATACATTGATGACTACAAGAACTACTGAGACAGCCATGTAGCTTTCTCCAGTTTCCCTAGGAATAGCATCCACCATACAGTAGCAATTGGAAGTCAGTTGAAGACTTTGGAGGAGAGGCCATGATATGTTATCTCTGTGGTTAATGGTTTTTCTAGGAGCCACAGACTAGAATAGATTGGAAGAACGTTGAGCATCCCAAGTAATATAAGAGGGGGACATGGGGACAGTGGTGATAGGGATTTGAGGTAGCAGTAGAATTTGACAACCACACGGGAGTAACTAGAGCTGTTGGTGCTTTGTGCTCTTGCACAACAAGGTAGTTTGGAGCCTCCATTGTGTGTTGTGTCTAACAGACCCAGGAGGTCCATGGACCTCAGGGAGACAAGCCAGTGAGCCCTATCTCCTGTTCTGCTTTTGCTAGCATTGGCAAGTAGGACAGTAGGTCCAGTGTGACTGTTGGTTTGGTTTCACAGAAGCCAAACATCTGGATTTTTAAGTGTAATCTCTAAATTTATAAATAATATTAGACTGAAATTAAAAAAATAAAAAGATACCAGCAACCTTATGGTTGCCTATAGACTGTAGGAATCACCTCATGGCCTCCACTTCTCTTTTCTTGAGGGATTGTTAAGGACTCGCTTCAATTACCTACTGTTTCATAACCACCTACGTGGGAAGACCTAAGTGGCTTAACTTAGTAACTTTCTCAGAGTTCCCAGACAGGGTTCAGCTAGGCAGTTCTTCTCCTGGTCCGGCTTGGTGTGTCTTATTGCCTTGCAGTTTGATGATAGTTGGTTGCTGGAGGCATCTGGAGACCTATCTTGGACTCTAGGTGACTAGAATTTTCTCTTCCCACATAGAGCTGAAGGAACTCACCTGGCCTTTCCACGTTGCATGTCTAGCAGAATATCCTGACTACTGTCTCTTGAATTTTCCAGTGAGTATACCAAGAGGAAACAAATAAATGGAAGTTAGCAGTCTTTTTGAGGCTAGGTCCAGAATTGTCACAGTATTACTTTTGTGGCCTTCTGTTAGTTAATGTGAGTTGCCCCACACTTGATTTGTTGTAGGGGGCAAGTGTGCAAGAATAGAAATCTTGGGAGACTTGGCTGTTGGTGGCTATCTTCGGGGAGTTCCATGCCCCTGATGTCAAGATGTCCACATACAGGTGACACTGTTAATCAAGGTAGAGAAGATAACAAGTCCTCCTGATCCTCATTGAGACAATCCTGCCTAGACCCTTGAACATGTGTGCAGAATGTTGGAGCACATTTCTTTCCAGGGGTGTGCTGTTGGTTTTCATTAAATTCTCTTTAGATTTTGAGGCCCTAAAAATGTTTAGAGGAAGTGAAGGAAAAGCTCAGTGTCTCTATGGTCCTCTATTCCCAAGAGATTTGGGTACCTTTGAGCCACTTCAACAGGTCTTGGCAGCAGTGGGCTGAGCTTCCTGCTGTTTCTGAATGTGGGTGGTGCCAGCAGTTAGGGATGGCATATGTTGTTGTGGGTTTGAACAGCTCCTCCCGAAGGCCCTTTCTTCCTCCATTCTTATCAAGCTCTATTTCTGAAACCTCCAGAATAGATTATCTAACAGCAAGTTCCTAAGTTTATATAGTGTAGACGACAGCAGTTATTTGCTAGGGATTTTGGAGTTAACATCTCCAAGAGGAACTGGTAATCTCTAGCTAGACTGTGTATCAAACAGTTCCAGTGGCATGTTCAGATTATCACCTAGAAACGGTAGGCCCTGCCATGTGCAGCACAGTCTACAGAGCCATACATGCAAGGCCAGCCCCACAAGATTCTTTGTGTGCTGTAGTAACTCATGCCATGTTCAAGAAACTGGTTGTTTAGTAACATGAGCCACTTTGAATTTGGGTACTTATTTGAGTCTCTGACCTGTAACATCATAAGCTCTTAATTTTCTTTATCATGTCTGTCCATCAGTAGATATCAAGACCAAATTGCCCTCACACCCACACACATGACCCTTGTAACAGAATAATAGGAGGCAACATTTATTGAATAATTATTATGTGTTAGGAACTCTGTATGAATTATCTAATTTTATCTTCACAACAGCTGTATTAGTTACTGTTATTCTTCTACTTAGCAGATGAGTACACTGAGATTAACAGTGGTTTCATGGCTTATCCTAAGTCACACAGCTAATTAAATGACAAACTGTGACTCAAACCCAGAACCATCTGCTTTCCAAACCTGAGTACATAGTATAGACAGCATGTTTTCAGGACAGTGGCAGCACCAACAGTGTTTATTATGAAAGCTTACCTTGCTGTTGGCCTTTTCTTGCTTCTCAATAATTCCCTGACAAATATTCTCCACCTATGCTTGTTTCTGAAGAACCTTAACCTTTTCATACTTTTAAACTCACTACCAGTCCTTCTGTAAGAATAGTTTAGTGATAAGAACTTTTTAAAATCTTGTTTATTCTGCCTTGAGTGCACTGTACTGTACTGGAGGAGGAGCCTGGTTTCCCTGACAAAGGGAGGCTTCGTTCCTTCTTTTCCAAATAGCAACTAGTATTGTCTTTCTCCATCAGAGTCATGTCTAGTTAAATTAATGCCTGTGACTAGATAGGTTCTTTTACAGCGATGTAGTTTGATTACACATACCCACATATATGTGTGTGTATATATGTGTATATATATATATATATATATATATATATATTTATACGCATATATATGTATGTTTGTATATAGATTTAGAGAGCATCAGTCTGTGCAATATATAACTATTATATAATTACATATTTAAAGGATATAAATAATATGTGATATACAATGTATATAAAACAAAAATATATATTCAACCTTTATTAAATGCCAAATCTAGTTATGTTGCTATCGCCACCATAGAGCACAGAGGCTCTACATACTGTTATTAAAGTCTTTTATTGATGTGTTTGCTTAAGGAATATGGAATGACCTATATCTACTTGCAGGTTCTAAAAAGGAGTGTTTTAAGTTATTCACAGTATATTTTGGGAGTTTTTAGTTTTGCTTTTGAAAGCGGTGTTTCACAAAGGGGAATTTGAGGGCCCCCCTATGTCAGAGTCATCTGGAGGTGGATTGAAAGAACTGAAGCCTGTGCCTGGGGCTCCAGCCCTACTGGTCGGGGGCGTTCAGGAGCCTGCATTGTGCTCAGATTCCCTGCCTCATCTTTCTTGGAGAACCGAGGCCTGAAATGTGTCATGCGCGAGTAATGATTCCATTTGATTTTGTCCTTTTTTGTTCATTTTCTTCTCACCATCCTTCTCCCTCCTCCCCTCCTTCAAATATATTAAAGAAAACTATTTTAAGGATTATTCTAGTGGCATATTAAGATTTACTGATGAAAACCTATTGTTAATTTTACCAGAATCACAATTCCATATTTTGTTGTGTGGGTTGTGTACAAAAGGAGCTATTGGGAAGGTTTTTGTTTTGTTTTGTTTTTTCCTTCCATACCCATTATTCTCCCAAGCAGATCTCCAGGAAGGAACAACATGCTGTTTGTTCTTTTCTCAGGATGAACCATGGCTTTCTTTGCTAGTAGATGTTGTGATCAATGCCTGTCAGAGACTTAATACTTTTTATTATAAATCACAGAATTTCATGTAAAAATTTCTAAAATTTTTAGAGGTAAGACTTGCAGTACAAGGGAAGAGGAGTCAGAATTCTTTGAGAAACAATTTTGAGGAGTTTCTAGGAATTCAGAATAGATGTCTGAGGCTAGGTAGCTTTGTGAAAACAGTCACAAAGCTAGACGTTTTCTTAGATTTTTAAAAATGCAGTTTTTAACTGAAGGTGGTTCTGAAAGGTGAATTTCCCTTTGCTTCCCTCACGTTGCAGAAATTCCTTTGTTGAGAAAGCTGAACTAGCAAGCTGATCCCTTCTTTAGTCCACTAGAGCACCAGAGGTTAGAAATTTTCCAGGTGATCTTGGTGGATGCTCCCTAAAGACACGTTAACTTAGAGTGCACTGTGGGGGGAGGCTCTTCCTCATGAAGGGTTCTCTAAGGTAGCAAAGTGGTGATTCAGCTCTTGTAAGTTAGCGAACTATGTGTGTTGTAGTGATTTGTTCTGAAGTGGTGAATCCAAGATGCATGTGCCCTTGGAGACCCCCAGGTACACTCATGTCCCATTTGGGAAGAATGGCCAGATTGTGGGCTACAGCATCTATTTGGTTTTGGTTTGTTTAAGCTGGGTAGTAGAAAGAAAAGCCTGCTATCATTGTCAAACTGCTGCGGTTGGATTTTTTTTTTCTTTTTTAGTTGTATAAACCCATTGTGTTCCTGCTGTGTCTCTTCTACAAAAGCTTTGTGCTGGATAAGAAGCTTTGCCTGCAGAGGAGGTGCTGAGCTTAGCTTGGGCTGTCCTGCAAGGGCCTCGAACATTCCTCAGGAGGGCTGAGCAGGGCAGGCTGAGTGGAGCCATGAATCATGGCGTCCTGGGGCATTTGTGCCTTGAAATAATAGCAGCAGCAGCAGCAGCAGCAGCAGCAGCAACAGCAGAACAATAATTTATGAGCAGCAGGTAGCCTTTATTGATGTTCTCAATGTGCCAGGCACTCTGTTGAGGGCCCCACATGTATTATCTCATTTAAATCAGAACAGTTCCATGAACAGAAACCATCTTTTACGTGTCAAGTTTATAGGAAGTTCTTTCACAGTCACATGACTACTATGAAGCAGTAGACATGGAACTGAACTCTGTTCTCCTGAGTGCTTGAATTCAAGCTTTTGTCAACAGAATTATGTCTTCTTTTCCAAAAGTGCACACTTCTTCTGGCTTTTCTTTTTTTCTTCCTTAAATCACATCATACTCAATTTTCATTTAATAAACTAAGCTTTGATGACCAGAGGTTTTTCTTTTCTTAGTTTTCATGAGTTGAGCTTTTTAAAAATTAAAAAATAATGTATGTATGTATGTATGTATGTATGTATGTATGTATGTATTTATTTGGTACAGGGCCTCACTATACAGCTCAGGCACATAGTGATTCTTCTGTCTCAGCCTCCCCAGTGCTGGGATTGCAGACATGTGCTACCATGCCTGGTTTTGGTAGCCAGCATGGTGTGCCTAGCTCCAGGGTCAGCACTGCATACAGAACCAGGGATCCAACCCAGGGCCTTGCACTTGGGAGGCCCGTACTTAGACCACCAAGCTATTTCCCCAGCTATGAGTTGAACTTTTGAGTGAAAGGGAAATATTATAGGGAAAGATCATCTTTGGGAAACCAAGTAAGTATATGAGAGAAAGGCATGGCTTAAGCCCAAGACCATGATGCCTAATTATATGGTTAAGCCACAAAAAGGTATCTTGGGAAGTGAAATATTGGGAAGTGTGCGCAAGAATAGTTAGAAAGGTGGTCACATCCAAGGTGATTTTTACCTTAGAAGAAGAAGGTAATTAAATACAATTTAAGAACTGTAAGTCAGAATTCAGTTGGTTAAGTTGTGAAAATAAAAGGTTTTATGAAAGAAATGTTATATAGTCAAACAAATTTGGCATACTACATTTTAGCATTCATTTCCAAAACAGCAAAAAGTGTGCACCAGTTGATACTTATTGTGTGCACCTGTACACACTTTAAACACTTGGTCTGTATCAGCACTCTGCAGTGGGGGTTGCCTTTGTCCCCATTTTGCAGATGAGAAAGGATCACCCTGCACCTGTGTGGCTGAGATGCTAAACAGGTCAGTGATGCTCTGATCCAAGGCTCCCTCTTCCTTTGCCTCTGGTAAGACATGTTGAGAACACGGCCAGCCTGGACCCCGTTGTAAAGTTCTTTACCTGTGTTTATGTTTACCCCCTTATCCTTCTGTATAGTAATAATGTACACTTGTTTATTAAAGGTTCTGAAATGTCCAGAAACGTTCAAATTTCTGGATCTTTGTTCATTATTTCTCTGAGTTATTTGACTGCTTTATTCTTTTGTTTTTTTTTTTGGAGGGGGAAGAAAATTGGAAAGAGGTATCTTCCAGTGTGCCCTGGGGAAAATACCTAACAAGGGGAACATTTCATTTTGACTTGATTGTCTTGCTCCCTTCAAGCACAGGTTTGGCATATGAATCATTTTCAAAGTGAACAAAAGCTATTCTGGCTTCATTTAAGTTTGGCTTTATTAGCAACCACCCAGAGCCTACTAATCCCCTGCCCCATATGGGAACTGAGCTCAGGATCTTCTCACTGAGCTGTATCCTCTGCCCTTATTTTTATTTTGAGACAGGATTTCACTGAGTTGTGCAGGCTAGGCCTGAACTTGCAATCCTCCTGCCTTAAGCTTCTGTGTACTGAAATTATAAGGTGTGTGCCACTGTGTCCAGGGCCTGCTGAACTTTGCCAGTAGTTGCCCGTGGAGGCATAAATGCCTGCTGCTGTCTGCTGTATGGCAAGGTTAACAATAAATGAATAAGAAGTTCTTTGGGTTTCTTAAACGAAAGAAGCTCTTGAAGCTTAAGGTTTTCATAATGTCATATTTAATACCCATAGTTGTTTCCTTTAAGTTTTGAAAAATGTTTATCCCAATAGGATAGATGAAATACAGTTATCCAGCTCAGGAGAGAAAAGGTAATATATCTAATAAATGTTTGCTGTTCCTAGGATTTAATTCTTCAAGTGACATCAAGATGATCAGTGACTGTTCTTAAGTGACATTGGAAGCCATGTGTTTATTTGTATGGTCTTGTTCTTTTGAAGTCTAAATTTTTAGGACCAGAGCCCAAATATATACATCTGGGATATGCAACCTTAGATGTGTGTTATTTTGAAGGTTTTGTTTTAAAATTAAGGCTTGGCCAATGTATCAAGTAAAATCTGTTCTGTTTGCTTTTTTTTCCCTCTGTATTTAGGACAGGGTCTACAGGGTCTTACTACATAGATTGGACTAGTAATGTAAAATCTGTTCTGTTGACCTGAAACAACAGGGAAATGTGTAGATTCATTTTGGTGAAGTGTCCAGGTTTTTTTGGAGTTGAACTGCAGTGTTAGTTTGATCTTGGTGTCCTAAATTACTGTCACAGACAGGTTTCTGGTCCAATCTACTCTGCTTTCATGATGTCACATCACCTTGAGATTATTGTCAGCTCTATGGTATGTGAAAATGTTAACTCTGTACTCCTGGGTGTTGTAGACATGGGAGAGTAGAGGCAAGGGGAGAAAGGAGGAGGAGGGGGAAAGGAGAAGGAAGAGGAGGAAGGAAGGGAGGGAAGGAAGGAGGGGAATTGATTTTGATGGAGTAATTGATGGATTTCTGAAAGTCATTTTGTTTGTGAGCTGATGCCCGTGATGCTGTGAGGGAGGGATGGTTTGAGGCTGACTAGTAGAGGCACGGGTGCCATGTTCTCCTAGGTCTTAAAGTGGGCTGAGTTTCACCAAGGAGGTGAGGATCCTAGGAGGAAACAGTATAGTCCCAAGTAAATGAGTTTGGAGGCAGTTTTAAACAGTTAAGAACCTCTTAATAGTTAAGTATGAAAAAAGCCTTTAACTCTGGTCAAGAGTTAGCTGCTAAAGGATTTGTTTCAAGCTCTATCCATCTCTTGGTTAAACACCTACACTAGACCAAGTTGAGGTATTCTCTTCCTTTTACCCTATTGAAAAGTCTTCATGTTTTGATTTTGAATTGTTAAAGCAATAAATTGAATCTCTATTAGGTTAGTGATTTTCCATTTCAGACACCTGTTGAATGAGTGAATCTGAAATTTTATTAAGGTGGTATAAATTACTCAATTTTCTTTCATTGTTCCTCTTTATCTCAGTGTGACTGTACCTTGCTTCTGACATTGGGCTTTATGCTTTAATAAATAAAGCATGCTTGCTTCAGGATGGATCACCTGTGTCTAGTGTTATACATTTTGTTCTACACAAGTTACATCACTGATAAGATAGTTATTACTGAAAGGGATAAATAGCAACCATGGTGGTAGAAACTAGAAGTCACTGAGAGCTGATTATGGGCCAAGTGCTTTCTGTGTGCTTGGGTTACTCATCACAGTTCAGCCTTGTGGTCTCAGTTTTGAAAATTGAGGTTACATAGGTAGGCCAGATAGGAAGTGGTAGTTCCGAAACTTACACTCAGATTTCTTTGACTCTGAGACCTGTGCTCTTAGCTATTCTTTTCTCCACCAACAGGGTCAAAATACTTTGAATTTGTTTGACCCAGGTTAAGTTTGCAGTCTGGAAAGTCATATTATGTCTTACATGTAGTGTTTCTTGTACTGAAGGATTGAAAGCGTTTACCAGTGTGACCATGGAAGCACTTGACTCAGAAATCTTTCAGCAAACTTTTTTTCTTTTCTAAAAAAGACAAAATGATTCTGAAAAGAAAAAAAGAAAATGAAAGCTCTTATTTCCTGATTTAAGTACATATTACAAAGCTATAGGAATCAAAACAGCGTGCTATCGATATGAAGACACAAATAGATAAGTTGAATAGAATTGAAAACCCAAAATCTACCCTTGCATGCATTTTTGAAAAGGGTGCTCAGTGATGTAAGGACCACTTATTCAGTGGCTGATGTTCAGAAAACTGTGTTCATCTGCAAAAGAATAAAACTGATCCTTACCTCACATACAGTAGTTAAAATGGACTAAAGACCAAATGTAAGATCCAGAAATGATAAAAATCATAGAAGAAACCTACATGGGAAAACTTCATAATGTTGAATTTGGTGGTGTTTTTTTGGACACCAAAACACAGCCGAGAGCGAGAGCGAAAGCGAGAGCGAGAGAGAGAGAGAGAGAGAGAAAATATATGCAAATAGAACATGCACCAATCCTCGTATATAGAAACACTTAGCTCATGTACATCAGAAGAACACAATTAGAGTAATATAAAAGTATCTTCACTCTGGCCCACCCGCAGGTGCACTGAGCCAGCCCCTGAGTCTGAGTCTGAGTCTGAGTCTGGTGGTGCATGTTTGTAATTTCAGTTTGGGAGAGACTGAAAATAGGAGGAGCACTACAAGCCTGAGCTGTGTAGTGAGACTGTACCAAGTACATAAAAAAAGGTATGTCATGTTAGAAGATATTTGTAAATCATATAATTAATGTGGGATTAAAAACCAAATATGTAACAGACTTCTATAATTCAATGAAAAAAAAAACATCTTATAACCTAATTGAAGAGTGGGCAGAAGCAATTGAGTAGATATTTCTTCAGAGATGATATGATATTACCACAGGCATATGAAAAGATGTTTACTAATACTAATCAAAGAAATGCAAGTCAGAAAACACAGTGATATAGTGTTTCCTATCAGTTAGGTTGAATTCTCTTTTTTAACAAAGAAAATTAACAAGCGTTAATGAAGATATGGAGAAATTTGAAGTCTTGTGGGTTGTGGTGGGATCACAAAATGGTGCAGCTGCTTTGGACATGAGTATGGAGGTTCCTCAAAAACTAAAAATAGAATGACCACATGATCCAGTAGTCTCACTTCTGGGTGTAGGGCCACAAGAGTTGAAAGCAGGATATTATGGAGATATTTGCATGCTGTGTTCACTGTAGCACTCTTCATAGTGGCCAGGTGAAGAACCAGCCCAGATGTCCATTAAAAGATGACAAGGTGGGCAAACAGCTGGGTACATGCAGTAGGATATTATCCAGTCCTGAAAAAAATGGAAATCTTGTCATATGCTGCAACATGGATCAATCTTGGTGACATTGTACTGAATGAAATGTCAGTTATTTACAGAAAGACAAATGCTACGTGATTCCACTTATTGGTATTCGGTTTAGTGGAGTCAGTGTTTAATGGGTGTAGAATTTTAGATTTGCCAAGTGAAACACTTTTTTTTCTGGGAGGTTTGCTGCCTAACAGCTTGAATATACTTAATATCTCTGAACTGTACACTTGCAAACAGGTACTAGTTTAAGGTTAGTGGTACTGATACTTTACTGAATATTTGAATATTTCACTCAAAGTTAAAAACTCAGAGTCCATAGGCTGAATGTGACTCAGAAATACAGTCACATAATCACATAGGTATTGTTGACAAAATGTGAAACATTGGTTAACATTTTTTGAAAATTAGGAAATTTCACATAAAAAATGGTTTTCAGCTTCTGTTGGAACACCAGAAGCTCTGGACTGTTATTTTGTCTACTTAGCAAAAGGTTAGGCTTCAGGTCAGTGGGGCGTGAAATCCAGACTCCATCCTCACTAGTATCTTATGCCTGATAAGTCCTCATGGATATGTCCTGGCTTCCTGGCCACAGAATTGGAGGCTTAAAATATTAGTCTCCTCCATTCCACTTGCCTCCCATAATGCTGCATGCATGGTAGGGGCTCTTTTGGTCCCACGTGCACTGCTTAGTAACTGCTACTTAGCTCTGGGTATCTTGTTCCTCTTCAGGTCTTAGACTTATGATGCCTGGCTTTCTATAAGAATAAATATAGCCCTAATGCCCTTTATTCTTTGCTGATTGGCAGGCAGCAAATGTTGCCCAACAAGTCATCCTCTAAATATAGATGTGTTAAATTTCAAATGTGAAAGTTTTTGATAGGTCTCAAGCCAGTTTGCTAATCAAAGGAAATGCCGTGATTGGCATCAGTTTTACAATCCCTAGGGGGATTGCAAAATCCTGCCTCTGCAACTGTGATTTAATTCTGGGATGAAAGAAAATTCCCTAACTGAAGAGCTCTCTAAATTGTTTTTCTTCTTACAGGGGTGGTTCTCTGAGTGTCATAACTTAGAAAAGACAAATATGCATTCTTACTTCATTTTACTAGTCCTGGATTAATAGTATGGTAATAAATCATTGTTTTGCAAGCAAAAACAAGTCATTTTTTTATGGTTGTTTTATGTGCAGGCTGTTACAAAAATTTCTGTTTGCAGAGTGGGTTCCACAGATCCTAAAAGGCAACCTCTTTAGGAAAAAGTAATAAGAGGTTACTTATGCAGACTGAAAAAGTCTTGAAAAGTTTGAGTGGGCCCACACATTTTTAATCTTCTTCATCTTAAGTTGTATTATTCTGTTGTCTTTCAAAATAGGCCTAGTAGCATTCAGTGTAAGTGGGGGCATCAGGCACTTTTTAGGGCTGCAGGCTGATATCGTTCATGAGAATCTGTGCACATGTGTATGCACGAGGCGACTGTAGAGATGCTTAAGTGTCTTGTGCTGGGTTCATTTCACTGGTGCAGCAGAAATTTGAAAATGTAGTCTTTTGCTGTCTGAGTTGTCATGAACAGTAGTGCAAACCTTAGTTTCAGGATCAGTGGGGCAGACATATTGGCTAATTTAGGTCCTGTGCTTGAGAGTTGTTCTTCAAAGGAAGGGGAGACTAGTATCCTGAATTCTTATCTACACTGGCCAGCAGTGATGCTGTCAGCTAGTGCAGTCACTGGCTCAGTTTTTAGAGATATGATTTGATGACACCACTCTCGGTTGCAGAGTCTTCAAAGATGCATCGTTGGTCATAGAAACAAAACAAAACAACCAGTTGGACCAGACCGTGCACTGGTCACTGAAGGGACCTGAGAGTAAACAAAATCCCAGACATTGAGAGTTTTTTCCCTAACTTTATTTCACTACTTTTCTCCATTATATTGGCCAACAGCAGCACTCACTGGTAAAAACAGGAACAACAGACTGAGTTTTCCTGTCCACTGCTACAATGATCTCCTCTTTGCCTTTCCCTTCCATCTTCCCCTCCCTCTTTTCTGTGCTTTTTTGCCACCTCTTTTTTTTTTTTTTTTAAATGCATTTGATACAGAGTCTTACTATGCAGGTTGCACTTGTAGTCATCCTCCTGTTTTTAGCCTCCCCAGCACTGGGATTGCAGGTGTGCGCCACCACACCTGGACTTGGTGGCTGGCTCAGTACACGTGGGGGCAGAGCTAGTGCAGTGCCCTTGTGGCATGTGGTGCCAAGGATTGGACCCTGCTCCCTGTGCTTGGCTAAGCAGGTGCTTAGTCTGCTGAGTTGTATCCCCAACCCTTACTTCCTCCTTTCTAAGCACAACTTTACTTTGTAAGATTTTTATTGCAAAGCAGCCTATAAACTCTGTCAGTTTTGCTCCTTCTCATCCCAAATCTTCCTAAGCAAATCAGTATTAAGTTCAACTACATTGATCAACAATCCAGTATACGTGTCTAGAGAAATGGATCTTTATAGCAAATGGTACTTCATAGCAACCCTGTCTTCCACCTACTATTTAGGGTGACCTGCTACTCTTCAAGTTGTAAAGACCAAAGATGTCTGTAGGCACTGCAAAGTGTTCCTGGGTATGGGAGCAAAATATTCCTAGTCCAGAGTCAGCTTTATAAAGTATATGGAGTATATTGTTAAAAACCTAGGCATGTGGCAGAAACTTACTTTTCTTCTGCATTCATCTCACTTGATAGCATAAGCCTAATGTCACCCAATACAGTCATGTGCTGCATAATAACACTTTGCTCAGTGATTAACTACATATACTGCAGTGATACAGTAAGATTATGTCACCTGGCGATGTTGGTGCCATTTTGGTTTGTATGTGCATACTCTTGATGTTCATACAGTGCAAATACCTGATGATATGTTTTTCAGAACCTACCTCACCTTTAACCATCATGTGACTATACTGAAAATGAATCCCAATATTGTGTGCCAGATGATGAGCTTAATTTACCATTTTTTGTCTAAGTTGGCACTGGAATGCTCTTTATTTTGTGACATTTTATGCTTAGACACAATGTCCTTGTTTATGAGCTGTGCTATGTTATTTTGAGTATTGTTTGGCTGGGAATAGGCCACATCTATTCAAATTTGAGAGCCATGGAAATGAGAAAGGAACCATTCATTTATTCAGAAAACTTTTTTAATCTAGTGGGGTTCATGCTATCCACAAGATGCACATTTCCGGCCAAAGTTCCTGTGGATCTGTATAGTATGCGGGGTACAGTGGTATCCAGGTACCCTTCTAGCCTTAAAAATCCAGATGAATTCCTCTGGAACAATCACAGAGGTTATCTTTCCTTTCCCCATATTTAGTTTTTCTTGTGAAAATATGTACTATGTAATTTTTTAAGTTTTTCAACAGTTTACAAAAGGCTATTCAGTTGTTTTAATTAAAATAGGGTGTGTATTATATCTCAACAAAGCTGAGCATTAGGCTTTCAATCAAAAACTATGACCCCTTATTAAGGCCCTGTTGTTTGTTTTTACAGAACAGCAGATGGCCCTTTGTTGTCTGATCAAGCACTCTTGAAATGTGTGGCCATAAAGATTACCTGATGAGTCTTCAGGTTAGGATGCAACCACATTCTTCTCTCTTCCCTTCCCTTAGTGACAAGCTAAAATGATTAAGAATCGCTTGTGTTCATATTCCTGCTTGGCATTTTAGTTCTAATAGCTTGGTGATCATTAAAAATTGTGTATTTAAAAATAGCCGTGCCATCCAGACTGATTTGCATTTGTGATTTCCAACCTTTTTTTACACATGTATCTATCTATCTCTGTGTAGCTACTGCCCAGATCAAGAGTTAACAGTTTTCCTAGCACTGTGGATGGTTCCTTTGTTTCCTTCTTAGTCAGTAAGTGCAGACCCAAGGAAATCCCTGGTTGCTTTATGTCAGTCTGACTTAGTTTTGCTGTTCTTGCACTTCACAGTGGAGTAAAACAGCATTTGTTCTTTTGCGGCTGACACATTTCATTTAACAATGTTTCTGTGAGATTCACTTGTTAATGCAGCCAGGAGCAGTAGTGTGTGCCTATTGGCCATGTATGTATGTACACATATTTTATTTAGTCTTTTTACTCTTTGTGGTGGGCATTTGGGGCCATGAGGACTGAAGAATACCCCAGTGTCCTTACATATGTGCTTACTGGGCAGCAGGTGCTTTTATTTGGTATAAATATCTGGGGTTGGAAATGTTGGCTCATCTTTTATTAGATTTACTGGTAGCATTTGAATTTTTCTAAACATTATTTATTTATTTGGTACAGGTTCTCACTACGTAGTTCAGACTCATACTGATTCTCCTGTCTCAGCCTCCCTGGCACTGGGATTTTAGCTGTGCACCACCATGCCTGGTTTCAGTGCTCGGCACAGTGCACCTGAGATTCTGGGTTGGCACATGTGGAACTGGGGATTGAACTCAGGTCCTTGCACCTGCCAGGCAGGCACTTAGATTGCTGAGCTATCTCCCCAGCGCAGAATTTGAAATTTTTGATGATATTATAAGTGGATTTTCTTTTTAACAGCATAACAATGTATTTTATTTTCATTGGTAAACTTCAGCATGTTTTAATAGGTATCACATAACATACATTGAAATGTCTTCCTCATTTAACACATTAGCTATGTAGACTGAAAGTATTGTTTTTTAAAAAATATGATCTTTTTGTAATACAGTGTTATCATATAATTGAGTAGTTTTTTTAAGTGGAAATGTGAAAATCTTTATGTCAATCTTCTAAAATACATTTAAAATTTGTAAATTTATAGAATGTGAATTTCTAGAGTACTTGTGATTTTTATTCATGGGTATACTATACAAGTTTATATAAATTCTCTTACATCATAAATAAAAATTGTTTTGAAATAAAATTTTAATTTTCTGTTGTTAGTATCTGAAGATTGGGTTTAATTATACATTTGAGGAGTGTCCTTCAGGGTTGGAAAATAAAAACTAGCCTGTTTTATTGTCTGTGAGAATCTAGTTTTGCAAATAGTAAAACTTTTAGGGTCACTTCGATGCAGTGCAGTTTGTGAGACTTATAAATATGATTTTAAGATGCTCTGAAACAAAAGCCAGGACTGGCCGACTTTTTATTTACACCACATCTGTTGCCTTGACAACAAACTAAACATTTCAACATTCTTGGGTAGATGCCACCAACAAGTGATGCCCAGGGCTTACGTTGCTGAAGCAGAAAATCCAGAACCACATTGAGAAGATAAAGATAGCAGGAATCACCCATTTCATGCATTTTTATTGTAGGTTTTCACATTCTGATATAAACTGAATGCATTAGCAAAGAGAGGATCTTCTATCATAAGTCAATAAATTGTTTAATAATAGTATGGTATACCTCTGATTATTTGTTTTTCTTCTGACTTAATACCACAGATAAATGAAAAACTATGTAATGCTTTTCACAGTTGCTGAAGATAGGGATGATTTGGAAAACTCTGATACTGGTTGTGTACCCAAGTGTTTTTTTCTTTGAAATCTGTTGTCTCACCTTACACACATTGAGAGAAGAGTTTTGGTTTATTTGGTCTGGAAAGCAACATATATAAATCATATAAATGATGATTTATTACAGTATCTACTATTATACTAAAGATCTTTCATTGAGTATTTGTAGGGAATGATTACAAAGAACCCAGACAAAGGATTTTCTGTTTTGATAGACTCAGTAGAAATATAAGTAAATAAGTACATCTAGCTTAGTGCATCATTAGATTTTTTGAAGTAGTGATAAGATGTGGCAGGGTAATTAGGAATTCAGGGGACATATTCTACTTTTTATTTTCTTGAATTTATATAGTCAAAGGTGGTCATTTTGGGTTGAAATTGACATTTATTTTTAGTCTTGAGAAATACAGATATTTTGATTATACATTTCATACACACTATTGCTTCTGCATAGACGATTGTCAAAGTCGTTGCTTCTGCCCACTCCAGTGCAAGCACTTGATGCTCTGCACGTACTCTCTATCTTTATGAGCTGTCAGTAGTGCGGTATCATGTAGCGATATAAATCTGGTGCCCCTGGTGCTGTGGCTCAGAGATTACACTAAAACTACGCATGTT
Source organism: Capromys pilorides (assembly GCA_004027915.1). Taxonomy (NCBI): domain Eukaryota; kingdom Metazoa; phylum Chordata; class Mammalia; order Rodentia; family Capromyidae; genus Capromys; species Capromys pilorides. Next base: position 20,128 of record PVKN010012188.1, read on the forward strand.
GGTTTCAGAAGCGATATATGTTTTAGATTTCCACACAGGATTTAAACTGATAGCAGATAGAATGGTGACTTACAGTTTTAGTTTTTAATTGATCATCATCTAAATTGAAGAGGAAAAACCATCCAGGACGCTATTGGCTTTAGTGGGTCTGAATCCCAGTTCTGTGACTTCTTTTATTTTTTGTGCAGAGAACTTTTATATGTTCAGTTTATGCCCAAAACAAACTTAGTGCTGCTCAATCCTCATCTGTAAAGAGCGGTTCATGTTCCACACAGTTCTGGAAGATGATAAAACCCACTTGATATAAATGAGTGTGTTCCTGGCACCACTGTGTCTGATGTACATCTCCTTATTTTTCTGGTTAGGAAGTGCCCTTGTGTTAGGGGGAGCCAGGCACACAGACTTTTTGCAGTTTCTCCTGTAAGCATATGGCAGCTGTATAGTTTTGGTGAAGAGGTTTAAAACATTTAACTTCAATTTACTATTCTGGGATCTTGTCAGGGAAATGACCATATATTTAAATACAAAACATGGCTATTGGCATTTAATAAGCATTCAGCAAATGCTGCTGTTGTTACTGTGGTGGTTGTTGTTATCATTTTCATTATTACTTGAGTATGTGTCCATAAGGTGGTGTTTTTGTGATTGTTTTCATAAGCCAGCCACTGTCATCTCTCTCTGGATTATGGTACTAAATTTCCAACCTTTCTTACTGTGTTGGTGGAAAGACCGTATGACCACTTACAGTGCCTTCACACAGAGATCTCTCTACTTCAGTCACAATGGGCTTTATTTGTTCTTGCAAATGCATGAAGCCTTTGCGTATGCTGCTTATTTTTTTTCCTTTATGTCCTT
>PVKN010012189.1:0-20981 GCA_004027915.1 Capromys pilorides
GGAGGAAAACTGAGGATCAGGGACCTTAAAGCATTCATGAGGCCACAAGGACATGGCAGACCATGGAGTTCCAGGAGGGAATGAAAGATCACACAGGAAGGGGACATGGGAGCAGCTCTGGCAGTGTCATTGTTTGTCTTGGGCTGGAGTTCTAGAGGGATGTGCATGACCAGATGGGGTCTAGGGGAGAATCTAATTCACTTCTGCCCCTTACATATATGTAGATGAGCCTGGTCCTGAGCATTTCAGTGACTTGCCTCAGTCCACCCCACAAGGGAGTGGCAGAATAAAGCTGAGAATTCTAGAAGTCTCCATCTGATTTTCTAAACTAAAGGAAAAAATCGTGGATGCTCTCAAGATTCTTTGATTCAAGATTTTTTTAGGTCCCATGTTCAATGCAATTTTAGTCTTTGAATTAAAGATTCTTTTATTTTTGGCTGTGGTGAGCATTTACCCAAGAAAGGGCTATTAGGTAAGGCTTAGCCTGCAATGAGAATGCAAAGAAACTTTCACTCCTGGAAGAGCACATCTTAAAATTCAGAAGTAGGAAAATCCTCTTGGATCAGAAGTGGGTACAATACACAGACACATTTCCTCTTTTCTTCCCACACTCTCATCTTAAAAATAATACCAGACAGTACTAGACATCAAAGGCTGCCTGCCAAGACAGAGGAAGTGACTGTTCAAACAGGAGGCGCTCAGCAAGGTAAGTCTCTGACAAATAAGCCCAGGGATAAATGAAGCAAAGCTGTCACTGCACAGATCAGCACCTCCAGAAGTGTGCAGAGCTGGCCCACAGACCCTAGGAAAAGTTCTCCTGATAGCCTTGCTGATGGAGTCAGCTTTGTAGGAAAAATACCTGCTTGATACAAAGAGCTAGAAAAAATATAGTCTGACTTTTTTTTTAAGCTCGAAAGAACACATTGTAAGACAATGGAAAAAGAATAGATCTGCTTTTTTTTTTTTTAATTCATTCCTGGCTTCACTGTGAAAGGAAGGATGTCAAAAAGAGAAGTGTGAAAGGGCAAAAGAAAAAGCTCATTTGTATTATATATAGCCAATGCCTGTCTCCTAGGACTGCATTGCTTCTTGGTTGAGGACAATGTGAGAAGCTTGGGAGGCACAGATCCAGACAGATCCACTCTGCCGGCCCTGTCACAATGGGCAGAGCCAACCTGGCTTCTCTTAAAACAGCAATAACAAAAACCACCTTAAGTGACTGCTATGAGGGTTACGTTTTAAAGTCCAGTATTATGACACATGATGAAGTAGAGGACCCAGTACGAACTGAGCATTCATCAGAAGTGCATTACTGGGGGGCCTGGGAGATAGTTCAGTGGAATAAGTGCTTGTCTGGCAAGCGCAGGTTCTGAGTTCAATCCCTGGTACTGCAAAAGAAAAGAGAAACAAAAAGAAAAAAGAAACAAAAGTATATTTTCATTCCTTCTAGGGTCCTCACAGGAGCACCAGTGACGTACATAGGTAATTTAAGGAAATATATGTCCATTTTCTCTAGCCCTCTAAACACCTCAATGATTCCAAATTTGATTAATTTACACTTAAAATTTTCTTTCATCTTGAAAATACTCCTGAAAGGAGTAACGCTTTTAGTTTTAATATAGAATAGCTGGATAATGCTCAGCTGAAGGTTGCTGAAAGTGAAGAGACATAGCTACGCAACCGCTACGTGGAAACAGACATGAGCAAAGACCAACCAGGACCTGGAAGGAAATACCTGTGATGCGAGGATTAATGGTCCTGTTTTATAAACAGCTGTTAATCATCAATAAGCAAAATACAAAAGCCAGTGGAACATGAGCAAAAAATCGGAGCAAGCAATTTACAAAGGCTGTGAAAATGATCACTAAGCATATGGAAAAGAATTTTAATATCAAAAAATATGAAGTAAAAGAAGGTGGTATTTTGCCTATCATACCAGCAAAAGTAGATATATTCTCTTCTTTATGTATTTGGTTGTTAGAGAGTCTCACTAGGCACCTTGGACTCATAGCAATCCTTCCATTTTTCAGCCTCCCCAGAGCCGGGATTATAGGTGTGCATCCCCATGCCAGGACTCTGGCTGGCTCAGCCTGCCGTGGGGCCAGGGCTGGCTTAGTATGTGGTCCAGGGGTTGGAACCTCAGTCTTTGTGCTTAGCTAAGCTTGTCTAAGCAAGTTCTAAGTCCACTGAGCAATCTTGTTGGCCCAAAAGTAGATATATTCTTAATATCCATATTGGCACACTTAAAAGTCAATATTTTCAGAAAGAATATTGTACTTCCAATAAAAATGGAAACGTTTATTCTCTGTGACCTAGAAATACAACTGCAGAAAGGATTATGGACATAATCCAAGACGAATGTCCAACAGCACTTGTGGAAGTATTACTTGAAATATTAGAAAACATTGGAAATGGCTTTAATTTCAATGCGTCTTAGGTTGCTCTAGGCTGCAAGTAAAAGAAATAATTCTAAAATGGTTTTCTAACCATTCTGCTAAAAATTTACATTTTAAGCTATTTGTAAACACGAAAAATTTATTATGAGGTATGTCAAAAATTTCATGAGAAAAAATCTTTAGTATTGGTTAAGTCATAGGCTCAATGATTTACTAAAAAGCAATTGCTACTATCTTTTTTCCCTCCACTTTGCATAAAGCCTTTGTTCTCACAGTAGCTTCATTTGCAAGGCATTGCTTCTTGGTTGAGGGCAGTGCTGGGAAGCTTAGGAGACACAGACTCAAGGCTGACCCACTCTTTGCTAGCCCTCTCATGTGGGCAGAGCTAATGTAGCTTCTTGGACTTTGAAATAATGAACAAAAGAACAAGTGACTATTGTAACCAATGAAATATCTTTCCAAGAAACTTTGGTTCATGCTTCTCTTATCCCCCTCACATACACACTCCTAAGCCAAGATCAAGTGAGGAGAACAGGATTCCCTTACCTGATCAATGGGAGAACATGACCCAGAAATAGTAAGTGCATTAACCACATTAGCTCTGGAAGATGAGAGGAACAGCGAACAGTCACGACATTCACATATTCTATACTTTGATTAAGAAATAAAATGGACATGTAGTTAGTTCCCTCTGGTTGGTAAGATTGGGAGGTAAAAAGATCAGAGTAGGAGAGGTTATGCTGTAATAACAAACAGGCCCTTGGTCTCAGAGTCTTCCTCCAGTAATGATATATTTTCTTCAATTTACACCAATAACCTTAGGCCGTGTGTTTGAGCCAGTCCTGTCAGTTTAGTAGAGACCTGGATCTCAATGCTACTACGTGCAATGAGCTGGCTCCAAGTCATTGCTGTAAAGAAAAGAGAAAAGAAACAAACAGGATGACTGCACAGGAACCAGCCCTAGAAGAGGCTCACATTACCCTCCCCAAGGTGCTGCTGGTTGGAAGAGGTGCACAGTTGCTCCCCCGATGGCAAGAGTCCTGGCAGAAAATGCAGTTTTGTACACAGGGAAAGATTAGCACAGCCTCAGTTTGGTTATATGATTTCCATCTCAGTCACAGGGGATTCTTAAATGACTTATTTTTTAATTTATACATGTGTCCTTGTTTTGCAGGGAGCAGCCTATTACTTTGCAAATTAAACTAGTCATGAATATAAAGAAGGAAAAACAATCCATGGTTGAACTCAATAAATTATCCAGTTCTAATACATGAACCAATTTTCCTTGTACAAAAATCCTCTCCCTTTTTTCCTCCATAATGAGGATTTTGACAGAGGAGACAATTATTTTGGAGTGACTGTAGATTAGAGATTCACTGCTGAACGGAAAGGGGTCAAAGATGTAGGGTCCAGGTTAGCAAAGGAACTCAGGAGACTCCAGGCTTCACCTTGCTGCTTTGGTACTCTGTTTGTAATTTAAAAATTTTTATTGTGGTAAAAATGCATAACCAAAAATATTTTTGTAACTATTTTAAAGCAATTAATGTGGTAGCATTAAAGACACTAGCAATGTCTGTCGCCGTCACCACAGCCCCCCCACTCTGTCCCTGAGATGTTCATCAAGCCATGTGGAAACCCCACACACATTAAGCAATAACTCTCCAATTCCCTCTCCCCTCAGCCACTGGCACACACATAATTTGTTTTCTGTCTCTGAAGACTTGCCTGTTCTGGAGTTCATATCAAAACAAACACACGAAGTACGTCCCTTTGTGTCTAGCTTTGTAGATGATTTAACTTGGCTATGATTAATCACAAGCTAGTTTACCTGAAAGAAGTTCTGTTCAGCAGAGGGGCTTATTTCAGTCTGTTGTCTCTCGGAAGTATTTTTTCTCTCTACAAAGAATAAGAAGCTCCTGAATAATTAGAGACAGGAACAAGTAAATTGGAGCTTATAACACATGGCAAATGCAATGACATTTGCATGGGGAGTTTGGAGTTTATGTAGGAATGCAATTATTCCGAACTAGGCAGGCTAAGAGGGCTTCCATGGAGGTAGGTGACGCTGGGCTTTTGTATGAATGTATTAAGAAATGTTACTTATTTTAAGTGTTCTTGGGGAAAAAAAATCAGAAAGTCATAAGTTGGAGGAGAGGGATGGAAAAAGACACCTTGAGATGCTTTATGCAAATCGGCAGCTCAGCAATCTGCTAAATGAACTGTAATTCATTCTGGTCCATAGAACATATGAAATTGAAAGTAAGGATGGTGAAATTGGAAGAACTCACCTCCATCCCATCCCCAGCAATTTCCTGGGGGCTGTCTCGCACTCAAATGGGATCTCTCCTCCCAAAACTTTCAAGCACACTTCATTCATTCATACACATTTTAACACTTGAGAATCTATTGGCTTGTAATCTTCTTATTCACATTTTATTACTAGATGCCATGAGCAAATGCTAGCTCTTTCAAAGCAGAGACACGTAGAGGATTCAGCACTGAATCATAAGGGAACAGTCTGTCCCTTCCGGGCAAGGTAAACACAAGCACATCAGGAAGAGGACGAAGTAGAAATCTGCTGTTGGGAATTGATAAATGATAAGGTACGTCCTCCCGCGGGCTGGGTTGGGGATTAATAATGAAGCCAAGGAACTGTGGCCAGTACGTGCTTGGCGATGTCGATGGCTTCTCGCATACACGGCACAGCCTCTTCCCTCGGCAACTTCAACCGACTTCTGCATTCTTCGTGCTCTGCGTTTGCTGCAGTTCAAGGCCCTCTGCACGCCCAAGCCACCTCAGGTGTACTTGGGCCCCACTTTCTTTGCCCCCCCACAACCCAAGGCTGGCACCGAGGGAAGCCCCTTCCCAGGGCCACCTTTGGAATGTCATGGCAGCTCGTGGTCTCCTGAGGATTCAGCCTGCTTGCAGAGTGAGTGTGGCTGGCTGGGGCTCACGGGTCCCTGCTTCTGACTGCTCAGCCCACAGTTTACTCCCCACACATGGAGCATCGAGGATCGCCTCCACTGCTAGCGACATTTCATGCTGACACATCAGCCTTGAACTCTTCTCTGCGGCAAAAATAAAACCTCACTTCCATCCCAGCCCCACCCCATGACCAAGATTTCTCTACTTTTAACCAAACTTTCATCTTCTGATTGTAGGAAATAAGGAAACACATTGCTATATATACACCTGGTACGGGTGTTATGGTTTATGTGTATTTGTTCCCCCAAAGCCTCATGCAGTCATTGAGGTACAGTTTTATAGCTTGTGATTAACGCATGATCCAAGGCTGGGATTATGGGTCTGAGCACCGCTAGGATTATGGGTTGTGAGTGCTACACCAGCCTAGGGTGGATAGCCTGAATGTAACGTAAGAGAGACAGAGAGGCAGACCCGTTCTCTGTTGCCACTGTTGCTGCCACTCCTCCCTTTTGCTCTTGCTGTTTTGCTGCCTTCCATCACCATGAGCCCCTCTGCTTCGGAGCCAGCCAAGTTTGGACTGAAACCTCCATCAAATGTGAGTTAAATAAACCTCTCCTTCCTTCACTTTGGGTGTCAAGTATTTGTACCAGCAACGAGAAAAGAATAGCTGAGACAATGAGGGTCACTTTCACTCTTATTCAGTGGAAGATCCTAGAAGAGTCATCTTCAAAAAACTCATGATTGTCCGCAATACATGGAGTACTCAATTTCTCTACATCTTGATGATACTTGAAATGAAAGAAATAGAAGCAGAAAGACACAGGCTTTCTTCTGAGTAACAAAGAAATTCAGAAGAGTCAAATTATGGAAGAAGTGGAAAAATAGATGTGAAGGAATGTGATATCTTACTACACATAATAGATTCAGGTAGCCCTAGAATAATATTTTTTAAAGCAATATACAGAACATTTGCCTAGAGATCTAAAAACCATTGTTCTTTGCCCAGAACAAGCAAATGAAAAATGTTGGATTTGATACCCTTCCATTTCCGTATGCTTACGGTGCTGGGTAACAAAAATAAACATTAAAAATACCTCTCAAGGTTTAGACTTCCAGTAAGGGATCCTGTTTTCCAACAGTGTAATGGGAAGAATTGTGTAAAATTTACATGATTATGGGGAAGGAGGAGAGCTTTGGACCAGCGATATCCACAGTACGCCTGGCTGCCACAAGCAACATATCACTGGCCGGACACAAGGTGCTGGCCAAGAGGTGCTCTCTGGAGAGACGATGCCACAGCTTGAGTACAAAGACTGATTTTAAACAACTTTGCTAATACTTCCAAGCTTTGTTTTCCATTCATAAAATGGGAATCATAATAAAGGCTTCGCATTGTGCACGTACTTTGTGTCACTGCATCCAGCAACTGCTGTGGTAGTAATTGGTCTCTCGTGATGCTTGGGTCAGGATTAAGTGGCAGTGCATTCGCAGTGTTTTGCCCATAGATGCCCAGTGCAGGTTGCTGGGGTTACCATGCTTCCCTGCCACCTGCTCAGCTGAAACTCTTCAAAGGTCCTCAGTAATAGTTCCTTTCTTATTTTTTTTTTTTTTCACTTCTAACAGGAACAGGGGCTCTGTATTTGCTGTTGTCTCTTTAGCATGAAAGGCTCTACAGCCTCCTAATACCTTGTCACAAGATATGGACTAATGCAGCACTGAGGCACCAGACATGGCCCAGCCTCAGTTCCCTCAAAATGTTTTTCTGACAACAGCTCCAACATAGAGATCAACAAAGAATGAAGAGGATAAAAGAGAGCCAGGGTGAACAGAATTCACAGAGGAGCACTTTGCTCCATAGAAGGAAAGTTTTTCTAACAACCAGGGATTTTGAGATGCACAAAGGGCAGCCACAGATTCTGTCTTCTACCTGAGGGGCTTCACGGGCTGTTTCTTCAGAGATCCTCTATGGCTTCATTTTGTTCCTTATCATCACCCCTTCCTTCTGTATCACCATCACTCTGGTCCCTGCTTAAACTCTCTACTGACAAGAAACCCACTCACTGCCCATCTGTGCCTAGATGTCTCCCCAGAGGCTCAGCTGGTCATGGGGTGCTGGTTTCTCAGATGTAGCTCAATCTAGAGTGTGTGATTGATTCACAGTGCAGTGCTTGGATTAATGGTGCTAGGCCCACAGGTAGGTGACTGCTAGACCAGTCCACTGGTTGAATTGGCGCCACACTAATCCTGGTACACAAGATAGCACATAAGGGACAGAAAGAGATTTGATCTCTCTTCTCACCTGGTTGTATTTGGTTCTTCCACTGCCATGAATGGTTGCCCCCACCCCCCACCCCACCCGCCACATGCCATCCTGTCTTGGAGCAAGCTGATTATGGACAGAAACCTCTGCAAACTGTGAGCTAAATAAATCTTGCCCTCTTTAACTTTTGGTGTTGGGTACTTTATCTCAGTAATGAGAGAAATGGCTAACACATTGCCTAAGGATGTCATCCTATTTGAGAAAGGTTTCCAGGTTGGCCAGCTTTTGGGGATGAAGGGCCAGAGAGCAAACACTTCTGATCTGGTGAGCCCTGTGTCAACCCTACTGCTGTTTTCCTTCTGCTGGTGCTGCTGCTCCCGCTGTGTAAGCAGCTATGCAAAGGCATAAAACCTCTTCCCTCTTGGTCTATATGGGAACAGGTGACGGCAAGATCAGGTCCGTTGTTGTTTGTCAACCTCTGCTCTGAGTTTTGGTCATTCTTTCTGATGTTAAATGAAACATAACCCAAAACATTTCCATTCTTTAGCCCTAGTTATGTATAGGCAAATGCAACCTTGTCTGTCTCTTAACTACTGTGATTTTATCATTCTATCAACTCTATATGAAAAATACTATGATTATCTCAATTTATAGACAGGAAACGGAGGTCTCGGCAGCAGCCTCGGACCTGCGCCCACCTCTTCACATGCAGGTAACGTATCCTGTGTAGTCCTCTCTGTACTTAGAATATGGGTTGGACCTAGTGATTGCTTTCCATAACTGCAAAGATAATAAGAGCCTTGCTCAATGTTACACTGCAGAGGAGAGAGGAGAGAAGGTTGGGACCCAGGAAACAAAAGCTAGAGGCTCGAATTCAGCCTCTGCCCCAGGGAAATATAAAGACAAGGGAGTTGTCATATTCCGGCAATTCTGGAAACAGTCACACAAAATACTTCCTTCTTTACGTTGAGTACCGTCATGTCCCTGATGCTCAAGTGGCACAGTTTTAAAGTTCACCATTAATTTTTCATTTATTTCAAGTAAAATCTTTTTTAAAATTTATTTCCTTCTTAATAGCTAAAGCCAATATTGATCCTTCCCCTTCTTACTGATCAATGCGATGCTATTCCATACCTGGTGTGTAGAATATGGATTTACGAAGATGCATATTTAAGCTCAAGATTACAATAATCATTCAATTCTATTTGATTGGCTTTGCAATGTATAAAGCATACATATCCAACACTATTTTGTTCTGTCCTTGTCAAAATTTTGTCTTGTATGGGTTTCTGCCTCAGAAATTAATGTAAATTCTTTAAGATATGTAATGATAAAGGCAAAATTTCCTTCAGATTATCAATGGTTACCTAAAATTGGATAAGAGATGGTCAATATGGCACCATCTCCCACCAAAAGATGATGAAAGAAAGCTACGTAGAGGCCTGAGAGCAGCCCCGGGCCCGCGCCCGCCTCCTGGCGTGTGGGTGACTCATGTCCTTGTGTAATCCCCTCTACACACAGACCTAGTAAGTGCTTTTAAGAAACAGCACACAAAAAAGGATGGGCCACGCTTCTAAGACTGATTGCAGAGCACTCTGAATTCCTTCCTGCCTGCTCTCCCCTCTCAGTCAGGTCCCTCTCCTGGCTCCATTGTTCTCTCCTTTGCTTACTCTGATGCAGCCAGGCTTATGTGGATTTCTTTGCATGTTTTGTCACCTTTCTGATGTGGGCATGAACTGCCCAGTGGGTGTAGCAACAAACACAGAAGGCTGATTTTGCTCCTGGTTTCAGAGGTGATAGTCTGTGGTTGTCTGGCTCCAAGACAGAAGCATCGTGGTGCTTGGACGTCATGCAGGACAGCTGCTAATGTCATGGCAGCTGTGAAGCAGGATGACAGTGAAAAGCCCAGAGGGGAAGGGGCTAGTGGTGAGATGCACCCCCCATGACCCAGCCAGCCACACTCAGAGGTGTGTGTTACCAGTCTCCAAGGTGTCTCTCAAGCCAGGTGAGGTGTCAGTTAAAATCAACCAGCACAAGCATCACACTGTGGAAAGACCCACCCATCTGGAGAGGAACTGGAAACCTCAGGAAGCAGCCACAGTAGCAAACTCAGATCCCTGTGAGAGAGCTCAGACTACATAGGGCAGCAACTCTTGCCGCCTTCACCTTAGCCTTGTGAGTGACTCTGGGCTGAAGTACAAGCCACACCTAGACTGCTACTCCTCAGAAGCTGAGATTGACAAGGAGACTATGGCATTAAGCTGCTGGCTGTCTTGAGTCTTTTGTTACACATCTGTGGACACCTACGTGGCCAGAAAGCAATGCGTCTGCCTAGCAGGAAGTGCCACCTTCTGGGGTGGGAAAGATGTTTTGGACTAGGATAAAGTGATGCATCAGAAATGATGCATTAAGAGCCTTTAAGTAGTGAATATTAAGGTTGTTAATATTTTTTTTAAAAAAAGCAGCATAGGAGTGAAGAAAATACAAGAAGAAAATAGGAGAATAAAAAAAAAAGTTTATATTTGAAGTTGAAAAGAGAAACCCAATAGACGCTAACAAAGGAAATATATGATCAAAATTGGATCCAGTCACTCAGCTCCATGTACCCATTGCCCCCTACCCTGGACAAGTGTGGAGATCCTAGGACTCAGGCTGGAGAGAGGAAAGGAAAAAGTGGGTTGATGTGGATGTAGCAGCATTCAGCAGAGGAAACAGCGGCTGAAATTATTTTACTGTGAAAAAAATAAGATGAGGGGGGCTGGAGAGATAGCTCAGTGGTCTAAGCGCCTGCTTGGAAAGTGCAAGGACCTGGGTTCGATCACCAGTACCTGTATGCTGTACAGGCTGGGTCCTGGGCATGCCAAGCAGGCCACTGAGACTGGGTATGGTGGCCCATGCCTATAATCCAACCTCTGAGGAGGCTGAGACAAGAGAGTCACTACAAGTCTGACCTGCATAGCAGGTCCCTGCATCAAATACATAAAAAATAAATACACAAGATGAGAGCATAAAGGTATTGATTTATTAAAAAATAACTCTACAATAATTTAGTAACTTAAATATATGAAGTATTATGTGATTCAAAAGCAGATGCTATGCAAACAGAGAAAATCTATATCTGAAAACTAAGAAATGGACTCAACTCATCAATCAAAAGAAACAGACTGGCAGAATGGATCAAGGAGCAAGATCCCACAGTATGCTGCACTAAAGAAACACACTTAACTCAAAAAGAAATTCATAGACTGAAAGTCAAAAGGTGGTAAACAATACTCCATGTGACAAGATCCCACAAAAATTCAGGGGTGGCTGTTCTTCTCACAGTGTGACCAACACTGATCAGAAAAAGACAAAGAGGGTCTTGAGGTACTTGTTAAGGAAAGACTCCAAGAAGAAGAGAAAACAATCACAAACATACATGCACCAACAACGGGTACACTCAACTTCATAAAACAAATATTAAAGGACATGAAAAATCAAATAAGCACTAACGTAAGTATAAAGGAAAACACTAACCCCATTCTCATAATTAGATCAACCAGACAAAAACCAACAAAGAAATATCAGAATGAAAACAAACCTGCAAATAAATGGGCAGAGTAGAGATTGAAGAAGATACCAGAAAATAGAAAGATATCCTTTACTCATGGACAGGAGGAAACAACATAGTTAAAATAGCCATACTCCGAAAATTGTTGCACAGATTTAACGCAATCTCAATCAAAGTGTCATTAGCATACTTTACAGAACTAGAAAAAATTCCCAAAATTCATTGTAAGAAGAAGAGACCTAGAATGGTAAAAGCGACTAGAACTTATACTACAAAGTTATGGTGATAAAAATCAGCATGGTACTGGCAAAAAAGAAAAAAAAATCTAACCTGGGCACCCGTGGAACAGATGAGAAGATGCAGACACAACAAATAGACTTAGCCACCTTATCTTTGACAAGGGACCAAACACGTTCACTGAAAGGTAGCTTCTTTATTTTATCTTTAGCACCAGGAATTGAAACAGGACCTTGAGCTTGCCAAGTAGGTGCTGTGTCACTGAGCTATATATCTGGTCCAAGCCTCTCTAACTAACTTTGCTGGGAAAACTGGCTGTCTACATGCCAAAGACTAAACCAAGATCCCTGTCTATCACTACTCACTGAACGAAAGTCAGTGAAATATCTAAATTTTCAAATGCATCAAATATCTAAATTTTCAAACAGAAGCACTGAATCTACTGGAAGAGAAAATGGGTAGAAATCTTGTAGACATAGGTACAGGCAGATACTTCATGAACAAAATCCAGCCTGCATGGGAAATGCAACAAATAATGAACACATGAGATCTTTATCTTACTAACAGGCTTTTGTACAACAAAAGAAATCACCAACACAGTGAAAAGGCAACTCACATAGTGGGTGAATCTATACCCAGCTGTCCCTCAGACAGAGGACTTATATCTAAGACATATAAAGAATTTTTTAAAAGTCATCCCCCAAAATTGAAAGACCCAATCCAAAAATGGGCATCTGAGATGAATATGCATTTCTCAAATGCAAAAATTCAAAGAGCAAATAAATATATTTGAAATGTTCAGCATTATTGGTTATTTGAGAGATGCAAGTTAAACCAACACTGAGATTCCTTCTCACCTCAGAAAGAATGCGTATCATCAAGAAGTTAATGAATCACAAATGCTGGAGGGTCTGTGAGGAAAAAAGAAACACTCCTGCACTGTTGGTGGGAGTGTAGGTGGTGCAAATACTGTGGAAATAAGTGTGAAGATTCCTTAAAAAAACTGGAACTAAAGTTCCCATTTAATTCAGCTATTTCACTTCTAGACATTTTTCCAGAAGTACTGAAAACATCAGACTACAGCAATATATTTGCACCTATGTTTATAGCAGCACAATTTATAACGGCCAAATGTTGGAAGCAACCCAAATGCCCATTAGCCAAAGGAATGGAATAAAAAAGTTTTTCTTTAATACAGTGGAGTACTACTCAGTCGCAACGAAGGATAAACTTGAGACTTTCATAGGTAAATGGATGCAACTTGAGACTATTCTCATAAGTGAAATAAATCAGGTTATGTAAACACAGCATTGTTGCCCTAGTGTAAGAAATTGAGAGAGTAAGATCCAAAATATACAGCTGATATTGTGAAATGGAAGAAAATGTTCAAAAGGAAAGAACAATTGGAATGGGGGAAAGGGGAAGAAATGAAAATGAAAAGGAAATATATATATATATATATATATTTGAGACAGTTATACTACTAATTTATCTTAGTTCACTGAAAAGAAAGGTAAGTCCTAATATTGGATAGACAAGCTTTCACACCTATATCTTGCACACTTAAAGATACCAGTACCAACATGCGTTTACCACTGTTACTCTCCTATTATCTTGCTTTAAATTCTCTTTAATATTAAACTAAAAATAAGTGAATCAAACTCCGAGAAGCTTTCTATGCACCCAAGTGCCCCTAGAGCCACCAGAAAACAGTCTCAAATAAGGAACCAAATTAACAAACATAAACAATGATGAGCCGCTCTTCCTAATGGGGGAAGATGTCACCCCCACTGTGAGAAGGGACAGTTGCTTGAATTATCTTGCAGGTGTAAAAATCTCTCCCTGCATTTAGGTCATAATGGTCCCTTGTGTGCATCATGGTCCTGGGGTTCCTCTTCTAGATGGGCGGTTCCTAACGCTGCTGGCATCACCTACAGAGCTGTAAAAATCAGGGATCATAAGAAATAGGTGCCCCAGCAATCTGGGGAGCAACTGCCTTCACCCCATCCAAGCAGTTTTTTAACTAAATTCCAGTGTGTTATTCTAATATAATGTCTCTATATTCAATTTTGCAATGAAAATCACAATTTTATGTTCAATTTCTGTGTGGATATAATTACCATAATACACTATATATCCCCAAATAGTTAGAAGGTTGGAATTTGTGTGTAATAAGCTTAAGGACACAATACGTTTAAAGAATAATAGTTATACTAATGACCCAACATACAAATGGTAATTGGAAAGATACTGTGGTTATTTACAGTTTTAAAACTTAATATAGTAAAAGACATATTGCCAAGTGAGACCCTGAACACCCTGTAGACCCTCCCCTAAAACACAAAAATAATACAGGATAAGTGTGTTCAAAGTAGGAGGGTGTATTTTGAGGAGGATTTATAGCAATGTGTCTTTCAAAACAATACATTTTACTTACATATTAACCATAATCTTTATTATGCCTTGTTTATCAACCATTTGTGTCCATTTCCTTAAAATGAGAACCTTACAATGTGTCCATATTCACCTTATCCACAGGGACTGGTCCAGTGCAATATCTAACTCTTTTCCAAATTCAGAATGACCATGGAAGCGGAATGTTTTGGATCAGTTCAGGTGATAGACACGGCCAAGTGTACTGAAGACACAACTTTCTGAACTGCTTCAGAAAGCGGCAAGAATGAGGGCAGGAGTGCCTTTCAACCTGAGCAGTAGGACTTTGAAAGAGATGAGCCCTTCACTGTAATGATTTTTAAACATTAAACCATCACCATATATTTTGATCATGACTGGTAGATATAAATGAAAGCCTGGCACTGTATCTCAGAAATATATACATACTAAGTGCCAATCACAAAGGTGTTTTAACTTTTGAAAATGAATTTCCATCCTCAGAAAGTCAGGTTCGGTTGGCCTGAAATATGGCCCAGGCTTTAGGAAATGAAGAGATGTTTATTCCATAGCAGAGTAGAGAAATAGAATCAGATTACTATTTTGATAGTCCCTGGAAACATGGATGGGCCTGATGCTGATGAAAACCCAAGAACACACTGAATGCCTGTGAGTTCTCATAGGTGCGGGAGGTGAAACACAGACTCCAAGCTGCAAGATAGGGGACAGGGCAGGATAACCAGCATTGGGTGCATGCATACAGGAACTCTCTGGGAAAGAGAGAGTTGGCAGAGCTTCCTGACTAAGTTCCCACAGCCTGCACCCAAGCCATGTGATGCCTCTTTTGCTTTGACATTTCTCCTTTGGCTTGACATTGTCACTGTCCTTAGCTAACCCTGGCTCACTGTATCATCAAAATCTCATAAAATCTTGATGGGGAACATGGGATAGTGAGAGACATGTGACTGCCTTCCCTCCTTTACAACACCCACTAGGAAGGGAGGCTGCACCTAGGCAGAATAGATCTGGGCAGGATTTCCAGAGCTGAGGAATGGCAACGTGATCATTAAATGAAATTAAAGGAGATGAAATAAAGGAAATAGAATTAAAGGACTCCTATTAAACTAAGCTGAACACGCAACTCCTCTTAATCACACATGGAGATTTCCACTCCTCAGTTTAGCTCGCCAGTAGCAGAGAAAGTTTTGTAACACATACATTTATTAACAAGCATTTATTTTTATACAAACTCAAAATCATTTTCATGTAACTAGTTCTTTATACACAAAAAAAACTCAACCATTTTGTTCATTCATTTATGCTACAGTTACATAGTGTAGAAATCTCATCAGGGGAATAGTAATATCTAGGACTACTCAGTCACTGTAATTATATCAAACAATCAGAAATCCTGCAGCCCAGTGGTTAAACACAGACAAATATAAACATCAAAGCTCAAGCCACCAATTTAGTCTTCAACTCTCAATTATCCCAATCCCACATTAAAGTAGGGAGAATCCTTCAAATATTTTAACCAATTTGCTCAAAGCCAATGAAAGCTGAATCCATTTGTTTCAACATGAGTTCATTTCTATCATCTATCCATGTCGATTACTAAAGATTCTGAACAGATGCACTTAGATTAAAAGCCTCTGAAATGTGTGTATCCTCACAACACAGCCCAAAGGTGGTCTCTGGAGTGTGGTTCCCGGCTGGGTGATGGTCTCCAGTTGGCCATAACCTTGTCTGCATGCAAAGCCTTCACATAAACAAGCTATTGGCACCTTTCTCCTGTGACACAAGCTCAATGTATCTTGAAATTGAGATACCAATGTATTTTTCCTCCTTCATTTCGTACACTTATAGATAGAGATCTCCACGTAGTATATGGGACACAATAGAGGGGGAAAGAAAAAGAAAGAAACTGAGTCATGCCTTTTTACATTGCTAGATAGTCAAAGATACCAAGTTTTCTCTTGGGTTTATTTCTGTAGATTCTTTCTTTTCTAGCATAAAAAACATTGTACTTACTCTCTGGAACTAAGTTGTTTTTCTTCTCATGTTAAATAGCATATTGAAATACTTGGTGATAAGAATGGACGTACACTTACAATATTTAATTCTTACATCTTCTGGTATCCACAGCTGTAGTATGTGTGAAGGCCACTACAGAGATGAGCCACTTTAAGAGAGGCAAAGCCACTTTGGTTAGCATCCTATTAACTCAGTCGCAAATTACAGTGTTCAAAATACTTGCACCGTTGTGTCATTGTCTTCCTGAATCATGCCTTTAACTTTATTGCACATTACATTTCTTTCTCAAAAGGTCATCAGGTCATAGGGTTAGAACTCACTTCTACATGGCTGAGGGCTCTATGTGAACTCCATGTTGCCAAGCCAGAAGCTTGCTGGACAAATTCAGTTCACCAGAAGATCAGATTTAATATAGAGCGCATGGGTAATTACAGAGGGGAGTAGGAAGAGCTCCCATGGCCATCTGTGGAACCAGAGATGGAAGAATCCAGAATGGCTCTTCTGAGGAAAGTGAGGGGGGCTTCGTTCTTCTTCCTTTTTCTTCTGCCCAGGTGACAAACCTATTGGTTGGTGCCACTCACACCTAGGGTGGGCCACGTGGCAGCCACCCCCAGCTGCATTAGACCTCCACTCACCTGGCAAGCAGCTCCCAGCACAGCTAGCCATGCCCTGTGCCTGTTTCCCTGGGCATCTTGCTCACTCCTCAGGGCTTGGGCGGGGAGAATATCTACACAATTGTAGAAGACTCAATTCACCTTGAAGACTGCATACTTAACTGGAGCCAACCGGGGTATCAGAGGTATTTTATAATCCTTTGTGGCTTTGTGGTGGCCTTGCTTTAAGTTCGAATGAGGGACCAGTCTTCAAGATAGCCCCATGCTTGGGCCACCCTCCAAGCTGAGAGTGTGGACACTCCTTGCCTCCCTTCCTTCCTCCCCAGTGTGTCTGCTGCCCAGCTATACTTCTGCCCAAATCATTTGCAACACAAGGCTTAGCAACAGATTTAGAACAAATGTCCATGGTGTAATAAGAAGCCAAACTAAGGGGCTGGGAAGATAGCTCAGTAGAATGAGTGCCTGTCTGGAGGGCACAGGGTCCTGAGTTCAATCCCTAGTACTGCAAAAAAACAAATCACAATAATAAAAAACTTTGACTGGGGAGATAGCTCAGGGGCACAAGTGCCTCCCTGGCAAGTGCAAGGTCCTGAGTTTGATCCCCAGTTCTGAAAACAAAACGAAAAAAGAAGCCAAACTACTAGGTGGAACATTATTTATTGACCGGTTCCCTCCCATTTAGGTGTTAAAATCCTGACCCGTAGGACCTCAGAATGTCCGCTCATTTAGACCCACAGAGGTCTAAATGATTAGTCATATCAGAGTGGGGCACTTGGATGGGCCTTAGACATCTGTCCCTATAAAAAGGGGAAATTGGGACACAGAGACACTTATAATGTCCAGGATGTACCTGAGGGCCGTGTACAACCTGTGGGAAGAGGGCCGAGGAGATCCTTGACCCACAAGCCCTTTAAAGAAATAGACAGTGCCTACACCTTAATTTTAGACATTAGCTTGCAAAACTGTGATAGTAAATACCTGTGTTGTTTAATCCACCCAGTTTGAGGTAGTTTGTTATGTCAGCCCTAGGAAAAGAACACAGAGGTGTTGGTGTTTTCTTTAGCAGGACAGGGCCTCAGTTGGAACAGTAATTCCTCTGGAGTGGGTGGAGCGGGGAAATATTAAGTTACTCCCTCATTGAACCAAGCAGCTAGCCTACTCGAGTGCAACAAAGAAATGTTAATCTCTTCCCCCAGAGAAGTTCCTCCCAACCTAAAAGTGTGTCACCACAGTACAATGGGAAGTATTTACTTCATCTTTGTTTTTTCTTTGTAGCCTGTGCCAGGCACAGGGTTTTTAAAAATCTTGGAATTTCCTGGATGATAGGAACATCGTTTGTTTTTCATAGCACACACCTTTCAACTGTATCTGAGGTTATGCTAATAAAATAACTCATGAGGCCCTGCAGAGGGCCACAGGATGGAGCTGTCTGCAGAGAGACCAGGCGGGATTAGAGGCTGGGACTTTCCATCGAAACTACAGCCCCTTCCGGAGAGGGGGAAGAGGCTAGATACTGTGTTCGAGCACCAAAAGCCAATAATTTAATCAATCACACCTGTATGTCATGACACCTGTATCAGAACCACTAACCCAGGAGGTTTACGGAGCCTCCAGGTCGCGACCGCGCTGCAGCGCTGTAAGGGGAATTCACAGAAGGCATGGGAATTCCACAGCCGCCCGGACTTCATCGCGTCTGTTTCCCAGTTGGCTGTCCCTGACTTACAAGCATTATTTGAAAACTCAGCAGCAGTAAGGAAAGTACTTTCTGGAGCGCTGTGGATTGTTGTAGAGAACTGTCAGACCCAGAGAGGGGGCAGTGGGACTGAGGTAGTCATGGCAGACGGAAAGGCAGAGATCTGAGGACAGCGCGCAGGGCTGGTCCTCTGCGGTGCTCAGCGCTGCGCCCGAGCCCATGGACCTGTGACTTCCCAAGTCGCTCTCGAGAGGAGGAGAGTCAGAGCAGATTCGAGTTCCTGGACACGAATCGGTGTTTGCGAACTCACTGTCGCCAGCATCCACATCCTACAACACAAATGAAGACCACGGCCACGGCCACGCTGTTGCTTGCTCGTGAACTTCTCAGGGCTTTTGTTGCTGACCAGTAACTCAGTAAGATGGCAAGGAGGAGGCGACTGCACCTGGAAAGCCTGCACCCCAGATTCCCAGGGAGCCACCCCGGAAGCAGCCTGTGCCCTGCACAGGGCAAGGCCAGGCCTCCTCACCCGGGCACTGCGGGCTGCAGACAGGAAGAGTGGGAGAAGGTGGAGAGGCCAGGAAGGAAACCACCCTTGGCCCAAACTCCCACCAGCTCTTCCTTTCTTCTGTCTCCTACTCCTGTTCTTCAAGGCCTTCTTCCTCCCTTTGGACAAGAAATAAAGGTGAAATGAAAAACAAATTACTACTTGGAGCCCACAGCGTTCTCACGTCCAAACCAATTCGGTTCCCGGAGCCAAGTCCATCCCTTTTGCCCCCACAGACGCCTGCTGGCACTGGGCATGTCCTCTCGGCCGGCTCACCCCGACGCAAGTGCCAGGCCTCTGCCCCGCTGCCATTCACTGGTGCTCTCTGACCTGCTGGTGACAGAGTTCTAAGTTGCCTCACCAGACTTCTCTGATCTTTCAGCCGCAGGTTAGGGCTGGGGAGAACCTTACAGCTCAGGCTTAGATTTCTGCCAGGCATAGATTGAAATTCCTGGGTCCTGCTGATTAGCATGTGTCCTTGGACAAATGACGTAGAGCCTCTGGATGGCATCCCTCCGTGTCAACAGTGCTCTAATCTGACAACTGATAAGCAAGCAGATTTAATTTGACTGTCCACTAGGTTGGAGCTCTCACTGAATAGGGATAGAAAGAGAGAGGGAGACAGACAGACAGACAGACCTCCTAGGGACCAGAAAGAATTTCCTCTGTTCCTCTTTCCTGATCATCGGTAACATTTATGGGCATGATACTTTATAGGACTGCTTATCAAAAAGCATGTGTCGCATAGTTCCTCAGTTACCCAGGGGACATTTAGGCTAATTCTGGATATATCTTTCATACTAATTTATAACTCAATTTTTAGTAAATATGTATAATTTTAACAGAACCTATAAGCTGGAATGGTAGCATATAATTTTAGTATTCAATGATTTTCAGATATTCAGAGTAATATAGTCTTGCGTAAAACCATAAAAGTTATATTATAAAGGGATAGATAAACAGATCTGCTGGCTGCCTTCATCTTCAGCACACACACACACACACGTGCACATATATGTACACACTCACACAGGTGCACATACATGCACACATATGTACACATACACGTGTGCACAGATGCATACACATGCATACATACACATGTGTACACATGCACAGGCACACATACTCATATGCATGGACACACACATGGACACACATACACACGTGCACACACAAACACAAGATGCACCCTCACACAATAACTAGGCTTATGTAGCCTTTCAAACCATTCCCCCCATGAAATGTATGCATGTATACATACACAAGCCTATAGCACTTGTGATAAAATAGAATCAGAGTATATTTACTAATAGGTGATGTTTTTCATACATATACATGTAAATATATAATTATATAAGCTATCTATCTACCTATAATTATGTCCAGCATAGGGAAATATCTTTTCTTTATTCATTCTAGGTCATCACTGAGCCCTATGGCAATAATAGCAAATCATCAAAAGAACAACACGCACATTTATTTAGCCTAAGTTGTATGTAACACGAGAACATTTCTAAAGAAGTGGGGACTCAAGAAAACAGTGTATTTCATAGCAGGCCTGATAAAAAGTAGATAATCATGGAGAAATCTGGCCAGAGCCTGGAAAGGAAGGATCTCATCGTAATACCTGGGGCCCACTGTCAGAGCCAGTTTGCTCTGAGTCCATCTGCACAACTGGTTTGCAGAGGCAAGGGTGTGCCTTGCCTCCCTCGTGCTGGACATGGGTGTGGGAAGCTGACAGAGACAGTGACATGGGGGTGAGGCTCTGTGATTTGCTTCTGGTGAAGGTGAAGAGCCCCTCCCAGGGCTTCATGCCCTGCATTAGTGGGTAAAGGTAGGGAGGCGAGGAACCTGGCTGCTGCCCCTGCCTTCTCAGGTGCCCACGTGCCCCGCCTTGGGATGGACCTGAGATCTTACAGATTTTAAGCTGTTGCCTGGGTCTGGATTGCAAAGCTATTTTACAACACATCATCCTTCCGTGGCCCTGGCACCTTCGCCCATGTGCCATTGTCTACTCACAATGTGCTACTGTATTCCACCTCCTCTAGTTTCTGAGCTATGCTGATGAGAATGCTACAAGGCATACAGGTTAGAGATTCTCTCCAATGCCCAGAGAGCAAGTGCAACTTCCTAGAGTTTCTTCTGAGAGTATTATTTATTACTTTTTCAGTTTTTTAGACACTTAGAAAATGAGCTGGGGCTTCCATGCCATTTCATTCCAGAAGAACTATCATCAGTGACATAAGCTGTAGCTATTTGATAAGTACTCTATCTTCTCCTCAAGGAAATAAAAGGGCACCAGTTTTGCTGTATATTCAAATTAATGTGTTA
>PVKN010012190.1:0-20984 GCA_004027915.1 Capromys pilorides
ATATATATATATTGGAGTGGCATGTAGCTCAATTGGTAAAGCTCTTACCTGACACAAGTGAGGCCCTGCATTTGATCCCAAGCAGCACACAGCGTTATACAAGTTTATTGTGCAAGTTTTGGAAAACAGTAATTTTTAAGATTATGATCCCATTAATCACTGTTAAATTTCATTATATATCTCCCCAATGTCTTACTAACAGCAAGTTACCTAAATAATAAAAATAATTCATATATACACTATTTAGTATCCTGCCTTATTCACAAAATATTTTAATGTTAACATTTTCCTGTTGTTCCTTTTCAAGAACAATTTTATTATGTTACAGTGGGGGGAGGGGCATATTCCATGCCTTCGCAATGCTTTTTAGTTGCCCTACCACTGAGCTGCACCTTCAGCTCCAAAACCTGATTTTTACACTTGATCTTAATGAAAAGGCCAAGAAGCAGTAAAAAACATGATTTTTAATAACACCATATTTCATTATGTGAAAGTGCCATAGTAACTTAAAGCTTTCTCTTTATTGGACTTCGTCTTTTGTAATCTTTTTCTTTTATAGAGACTATGTAATGAATAAAATAAACGACAAGGAGTATGAGTATTGAATTTAAATGCATGAATGTGTTTAGATCTTTTGATAATTATTGCCAAATTGCACTGTAGAAGAACTGTCTACCTCCTACTAGTTGGATAAGAGAGCTCCGGGAGGTCAGAAATTTAGGTCTGTTGTTGCCCTGGCTCCTAGATATGGTTATGATGGTTTATGCCTTAAATGTCCTCCAGAGGTTCATGTGTTGAAGTTGTGGTCCCCACTTATGATGCTGTTGGAAAACGGTTAATCTTTAGGAGGCACAAAGCAATGAGGCCACTGGGGGCATATCCTTGAAGGGATGTTCCCAGACCCTTCCTATCACTCTGCTTCCTGGTCCTCATGAGGTGAGCAGCTTTGCCTTTAGCAACATAGTATTTTACCTCACCGTGGCCCAGAAATCCACAAGAACTGCCCACAGACTGTAACCTTTGATACTGCACCAAAACAAAATTTTCTTCTTTTAAGTTGGTTTTCTTATGTATTTTGTCACAGTGACTGAAAGCTAATATATATTCAGTTACTACTCAGTGTTCATAAATTGTGAACAAATGAATAAAAAAGTACATGTTTCATATAACTTGACTATACTGATTTTAACTATTAGGTTTTTGACAATGTATCATTACTATTTTTCTTTACATTCCTTTGGTTATTAGCATGGCTTTACATGTCTTTTCTGTGGAAAGGTAGTGTTTAACTTTGACATTTTATTAAGCAATTAATTAATACATATCAGAAATTGAACTCAGGACCTTGCACTTGTCAGGCTGGCACTTGTGCTCCTGAGTTTTATCTGTGGTCCCCAAGAGCAAAATTTGAATATATTTTAAGTAATTGCGTATAATATTTCATTAAGCCTCAGTTACTTCTTCTTAAAATGAGCATGATAATGTTATTGCCCTTAAGTAATTTCTTTGAGGATGAATAATTATGCATGGTGCTAATTACAGTACCTGTAAATAGTAACTCAAGTAAATATTGTTTGTATTTTAAATTGATGATATGTTCATATCCTTTGCTCATATTTTCTGTTGTAGTTCCCTCATTTCTCTTACTTTATAATGGCTTAACATATCAATATTTTGTTTTATTTATACTCATATCTGTATAACTTTTTTTTTTTAGGTTTGGGTGGTCTGAACTGTAACTTTTCTTTGTGATACTTCCATTGCTTTTGTGCTTAAAAATTATTTTCCCATGATGGGGATCTTAAACATCATTTTTAGGTTTTCTATATTCTAGACTATTTTTAACAATTCTGTACAAAATGATTTTGTCTATCTAATCAGGGCAGTTAACATTGTTTTTGTCTGTAATGTTACATATACTAGACTAGCCTAGGTTAGAGAGTATTACAAAGAAACTCTGAAATACTAGTGACTTACTTAGTACACTAGGAGGGTTTTGTTTTTGTTTTTTGCTTTCCTCATTTAGTCTTACATACATTGGGAAAAGGCCACTTCCTAAACACTAAGGAATCCATATTCTCTCCTTCTTGTATCATTGCCTTCTTGTGCTGTGGTTTCTAAGGTATTATACCAAGACAAAGAAGGGTGGAGGAAGAACAAACAGCTTCTGATTATCTGGGCTTTCTAAAAGTAACAAGTACAATGTTTACTCATGGTTCTTTGGCTAGCACTAGTCACATGGGACCACAATACACATCAGGGAGGCTAGGAAACTTAGGAGAGTAGGTAGGACATTCTGATGATCGCCAATTATCTGTGCTATAGGGAATGAGGAAAGAATTTATTTTTCTAAGTTGTCTTGCTATTTTTAATATGATTTAAAAGTTATAATAAAGTTTAAATAATAGCCCTCATATCCCCCAAACCTAACTTAACAAATGTTAAGATTTTTCATATTTGTCTCCATTTATTTTTTATAAGAGGTTTTACTGAAATTCAGTGTTGCCTCAGTTCACGAACTTTATTCTTTCCATGATTTTGGTCATAAACTGAATTGGACAAAAAACAAATCAAATTTCCCCTTAAGGTCTGCATAGAACACTACTGGATTTGATTTGGTTCTTACCTAGTTTGGTTTGTGATCAGAATCGTGGAAAGAATTAACCAAGGAATCACTGCCTATTCACATAACATACAATTTATCCTTTCAAGGGGAATAATTATGTGGAACTTAGTAGGTTCACAGAATTGTATGCAGCCATTACCAAGATCATATTAAATAATTTTCATGGACTGTAAAAGAAACATCATGTCAATGAACAGTTGCTTTCTGCTCACCATTTAAGATCAAGCCCTGGCATCTACTAAGCAATTTTCTATCTGATTGCCTCTTCTGGAATATCATATTTTTTATACACTATACTATTTCATATTACAATATGTAGGCAGTTTTCTTATTGGCTTCTTTCATATACATGTTTTTAAGGCTTGTCAGTATTGTGATATATATAAATACTCCACTTTTTATTGTTGTTAGTGGGGATCAAACTCAGGACCTTGTACTTGCCAGAGTACTTCACTCTTAACTGATCAATAACATTCCATTGTATGGGTGTATCATATTTTGTCTCTGTCTGTTAATGGACATTTGAGTTTCTATTTTCTTGGCTGTTATGGGTAATTTTTCTCTAAGCCTTTGTGTATGAGTTCTTGCTTAACACATTTCTAATTTTTGTGGGTATATACTAAGAGTAGACTTACTGAGTCATATGGTAACTTTATGTTTAATATGTTGAGAACGTGACAAACTGTTTTCTATACACTGTATTGTTCTATTGTTGAATGAAATGTCCTATAGATAGGTTAGTTTGTTTGTGCTGTTATTCAAGTCTTCTAGGGCCAGTCAGATAGCTCAGCAGAGCTATCTGGTTAGGCAGACTCAGGGACCAGGGTTCAATCCCCAGCATGCCTGCCTGGCCCCATCCTTGGGATGTGCTGAGATAGTGATTGAGACTGGGTGTGGTGGCGCACACCTGTAATGCCAGAACTAGGGAGGCTGAAAACAGAGTCACTACGAGTCTGATCTATGTAGTGAGACCCTGTAGACCCTGCACTAAATACATTTTTAAAAAATCTTCTAGTTCCTTATGTATTCTATCTACTGTTGAAAATGAGATATTGAGCAATTAATTATTGATAGATTTTCTTTTTTTGTTTCTTCCTTCATTTGTCAGTTTTGCTTCTTGCATTTTGATATTTTGTTGTTATGTGTGTATGTGTCTATAATTGTCAGATCTTTCTGATGAATTGCTCATTCTTATTATAAAGTGGTTTTCTTTTTCTCTGATAATTTTTGCTTTTAAGTTTACCCTGTCTGATGTCAGCATAGACACTTGCTTTTCTGTTTGTTTTAAAGTGCTAGAGATTCAGGGCTAGGGAGATAGCTCAGTAGAATAAACAGTTGCCTGGGAAGCGCAAGGTCCTGAGTTCAATCCCCAGTTCTGTAAAGTGCTAGGGATTGAACCCAGTGCCTTGTGCTTGCTAGATAAGTACTCTACCACTAAACTAAACACAGGCTCACTCTTACTCTTTTGGTTACTGTCTGTGTCAGGTGTTTTCTAAACCTTTGGCTTTAAGTCCTTCTGTCTTTAAAGGTGTGTTTATTAACTAAATTTAATTTATTATATTGAAATCTTTGCCTTTTCAGGATTTATTTTAATATAACTTATGAGGTGGGAAATTTTTTCTTTTAATGTATTTGGTACAGGATCTCACTATGCAACTCAGATTCGTAGTGATCCTCCTGTTTTCAGCATCCTCGGTGCTGGGATTACAGGCATACACCACCATGCCTGGTCTCAGTGGCCAGTCAGCACACCCAGGGGTGGGCCTAGCATGGCATGTGGTGTGGGGGATCAAACCTCAGTCCCTGCACTTGCCTAAACAGGTGCTTAGGCAGCTGAGCTATCTCACTGGCCCATGTGGGAATTTGATCTACTTCCAGAGTGACATACCTCATCCTACAATACAAAGCGAATAACTTGGCTTTTCTGCACTACTTTGAAAAGCTAGTTTTACTTCATATATTTGGGTCATTTCAGGAGGCTTCATTCTATTAAGATGTATTTAAATGGCCTAATGGTTATTGCTTTGTGTTTTATTGGTTTAAAAATTTTCTTACATATTTATGTACTACTCTTCTTTGCTAAAATGATCCTATTTGTGTTTAATTTGCCTTAAAAAGTTTAGAATCCCCTGGCATGTCTGAAAAGTAATCTGTTGGAAGTTTTATTCAAAATGTTGTCAGTCTGTTTTCCAACATAACTATGATAAATACTTGAGGCTGGGTGATTTATGAAGAATAGGGAATTATTTACTTCATAATTCTGAGAGCAGGGCACCAGCTTCTGTTTAGCTCCTGACATGGGGTTTTTGAATCCCTTGGCCTCTAATAGGAGATAGGAATTTCTTTATTTTTTTTTTAAATGAAGCATCTCCTAATGGGGTTTTGGATAGACATAGGAAGTGGAATGGAAGAAAGTAGTAACAGTATTCTAATGAGCAGACTTTTACAGTAGATACCTGGGGCCAGTCTTGCTAGTCACCTTCTGAGAAGCTCTGTGGCATGTACTCTGAATCAGCCCACACTGAGGGGCAAGGATATTTGGAAACCTCTGTCTCTCCCTGGTAGATGGTTGTTCCTAGGAGATTTTTACTTTGGCTTTCTAGTGGTGAGCTGCTCCTACAGCCTAAAAGTTTCCCCACATAGAAGGGTACAGGCGCTAGAGGTAGGAAGCTAAATGTGGCAGACAGCCTGCCCCATGGAAGATACCAGGTGTCTTAGTCATTTCTCTTGTTGCTGGGATAAAAAATACCTGACACAACTGAAAGGAGCAGAGTTTTATTGTGCCTTACCATTTCAGAAGTTTCAGTACATCTTTAGCAGGCTCAAACATAGATAATGGCATGGTGGAAGGGTCTGTGATCTACCTCCTCTGGCCATAGCCTACCTCCTGACAATAAGTCAGCTATGTGTTGCCCTTGATTCAGTCCCCTCCAAAAGCCCTGTGTATGAGTGCATAAGGCTTATGTGAGACATTCTCTACCATATTTCCTGAAAATAAGGCGAAACCAGAAAATAAGTTCTAGCATGAGTTTTCATTGTGCTCATATTATAAGCTCTACTCCATAAATAAGCCCCAGATAAGACCATCAGCCAGAGGGATGCATTTAGTATGTCCATTGCAATGATAAAAGTATTGAATTATAAAATTGTAATATTAATTTATTATTAACTACAGATAATTTACTTCAATACCTAAAATAAATGATAATATAAAGTATTTGTAAATACTCAGGTGGGAGGGCCGGTGAGATAGCTCAGTGGACTAAGCAGGGAGGGCCGATGAGATAGCTCAGCGGACTAAGCACCTGCTTAGGCAAGTGCAGGGACCAGGATTTGATCCCTGGCACCACATGCTGCTCTGGCCCCACCTCCAGGCATGCTGAGTCAGCCATCGAGACTGGGCATGGTAGTGCACGCCTGTAATTCCAGCACTGGAAGTGGGGAGGAGGACTGAAGGATCGGCTGAAAACAGGAGGATCACTGTAAGTCTGAGCTGTGTAGTGAGACCCTGTATCAAATACATTAAAAAAAAAAGGTACTCAGGTCAGTACCCTTGGATGAGAGATAAATACCTGCGTAAACAGATGACCTCACGACTTGTTGCCAGATGCTCAGCATACAGGCACATGAATAATGTGCATACTTGATAATAAAAGGATGTTGTGCTTAATATGAATCTTGATCATTCAGAATGTCATGTATCGTAACATATAACAATGCATTTGAGTAAAATAAAGAAATATTTTCTGAACTTGGGTGCCTTGCAATTTTTTTGTTTTTATTTTTGTGTGGACCATCATTTTTAACTGTTATCATTTTTGTTGTTACTCCTGTTTCAGAAGTCTTCAATTAACACTGGTTTAGGGGCTGGGGGAGATAGCTCAGATGCACAAGTGCCTGCCTGGCAAGTGCAAGGTCCTGAGTTCAATCCCCGGTTCTACAAAAACAAAAAAAACAAAACAAACAAAAAAAACCACTTGGTTTAATGGAAACTTTGTAAAACGAGCCTGTAGGAGGGGTGATTTTGGTGAAGAATTCATGGGATAAAATCATGGGCAGCTGTGTTGCCAGTGTTTAAGGATCAGGCCACATGCACAAGGAATGCTCATGTTAGGAGAGTTCTGTTGCTACACATGAGAGATTGGGGCCAGTGATCCTACATGAAATGGTGTCACGATAAATTCAAGCTGGAACCCGAAAGTTTTGAGAGTTATGATGATGTTCCAAAAGAAAATGATATGACTATTTTTGAATAAATGTAGCTTTTCACATGAATAAATTTAGGTTGTTGCATATGAATAAATGTAAATGTTTTTATGTGAAAAAGTAAAGAATCCCCTGAAAATACACACTATTGCATCTTTTGGAGCAAAAATTGATATAAATCTAGTCTTATTTGGGGGAAAATGTAAAATATAAATATGTTAAGCCAAGCATTCTTCCCTGTTCCCCAAAAGACTTATACACATCTATGCAAAATGCACTTAGTCCATTTTTAAGAGTTTCCAAAGTCTTTTAAGTTTCAGCAGTGCTAGAAAGTCTAAGCCCCAAGTCTCCTCTGAGACTAAAAGCAACCCCTTAGCTGTGAGCCCCTGTAAAAATAAAAAAGAAAGTTAAACACTGCTAACATACAATGGCACAGCATAGTATCAGCTTTTCAAAAGGGAGGAATAGAAAAAAAATGAGACCAAACAAGACTGAAAACCACCCTGGGCAAACATGAAATCTTGAGGTTCCATGTCCGGCACCTATAGACATGGAAATTATGATCTCCACAGGGGTTGGCTGGCACAATGCTGCATACAGCATTGCCTATTGCAGCCCATATGGCTTCTTGGGTTGGGATTTTCCCTTGCCTTTATCTGTCCTAAGACGTTCAATCTCCCTGTCTTCCCTAACTTTCTGTGGTCTTGACTACGCTTTCAATTTTATTCTTAAAGTTTCACCCACTGCCCTCTCAAAGATAAACTGCATGATGTCCCAGTTTCCTGAAATGTGGGAGAAACCCTCCATGACTGCATGACTTGTATTCTGCATACCCCTAAAAGCAATATGGCATGAATGGTGCCAGAGTCAGCTGCCATCTTGGGCAGGAGGCAAGTCCCATTGAATCACGGCCTCAAAGCCCTCCAAATGCTGGGATGGCTAAGTGCTGTGACTCAAATCCTAGGAAATGAATTCCCTGGGCAGTTCTTGAGCAGCACACCCTAGTGCTCTTTCTCAAAACAAAGTATTGAACCTGAGGTGGGTGAGAGCTTAGAGATTTCTGAAATGCCCTGAAGGCATAGTTTGTTTTCCTCATGCAAACTACTTGGATTCTTTTTAACACTAATCTCGGAAACCAAGCTCCTCTTCGCCAAAACTTCACAGGTGACAATGTTACAGGCACAAATTTTAGCAGAACTTCCATTCTAGACACCAGCAAAAATTTTCCAATTATTCAGTTTCACTTTTTAGTCCTACTTCTCTGGTAGATATGACTAAAAGCTTTCAGCAGTAATCATGCTGCAACCTCAACGTTGGGCTGCTTTGAAATTTCTTCTGCCAGATTAATTAGGCCCCATCAGTATCCTATAGTCTCAGGACATGAGTGAACTGGACATAAGTTTTCTACTTGAGTATAATACTCCTGGTCTCAGTTGCCAGTGGAGCCCTTGTTAGCAACTGAAATACCCTGAGCCCAGAATTTACCATCTGCATTTCTTTTAACATTCTGGTCTTCTGAGCTCTAACCAGCATCTTCCATCAAGTTCAGCTTATGACATCCAAATACTTCTCTATCTGGCATCTCCAAACTTTTGCAAAGTAATCCTGCAAACCAGTTCTAAAGGCTTCTTAACCATATAGTCAAGTATATTCACAGCAATGATTCCACTTCTCCAGTACTAAAATCTGTCTTAGTCACTTTCCTATTCACTGGAACAAATACCAAGTCCTATAATTTAAAGGAAAAGAATTCTACTTTTGGCTCACAATTTGAGAAATTTCAGCCCATATTCAGCAGGGTCAAACACAAAAAGTGGCATGATTGGAGGGCCTGCGCAGAGGAAAGCTGCTCACATATTGTGGTTGAGAAGCAGGAGAAAGGAAGAGCTAAGGAGGTAGGTACACCCTCAAAGTCACATGCCCACTGACCCACTCCTTATGACCTTCTACTAGTAGCAAGTCAGCAATATCTCCCTCATGATTCAGTCACCTTCCAAAAGCCCTGTCTATGAGTGCTCGAGATCTTTGGTGGACATTCTCTAATCCATATCAGTGGTGTCAAAACTGCCCATTGAGCACTTGGGTAGGGCACTGATAGTACTTGTAACATATACCACCCATCTAGTAAAAGAAGCTATGTTTGGAAAGCACATTTACATAGTGTAGTGGGAGGGGAAAAATGAAGTGAAAATAATGTGGAATGTCAGTGGCAATAGTATTGTCAATTGTATTGACTATAACCAACATTTTATATTTCATTCCAAATTGGGATGGATATTAACTTATAGTGAACTTATAGCACACAGCTAAACTGAGTCAGCATAGTGCTGGGTGTGGAAGGCCTGTCAGAGGATTGTTGTCAACAGCATAAAAAGAGACCTGAAGTGGAAGATGGTACACTGTTGATTTTCCTGGAGAAGCTTGTTACACTGGCTTTCTTGATATGATCTCAGCTGTTCTCATTGTTGGAGGAGCTCAGGTCATGGCTGTCACTGAGGATGGCTGCCGTTGTTCTTGGGGGAACGATGGTTCTTTCCCTGAGTGTCACTTCTTGACTCCAGTGCAGACCCCCTAGCCTGCTGACACGGATCCTTCATTTCGTTGGTGCAGACATTCTAGATTCCACCCCTGACCTTTGGGCTTTCTCAGTGCAGATCCCTGATACAAACTTATATGAAATATATTGTGGGTTCTAGGCCTCCAGCTGGACTCATGGAGGATATTGCTATGAGCTCTGGTTTTCAGCTCGACTTGTGCAGGACATTGTGGTACAGTCTTTGAATTCTCAGCTGAATTCTTTGAGTCTCTAGTGTGTGGGCAGATCTCCTGTAGTCTTTTTCATTTTACTCTTTGGGTGAATATTATAAGATAATCCTATAAATTTATATGTCCTGTATTAAATATTTTCCTTCATAAGGCCTGACTACAGTTATTAGTGAATCGCACAGCAAAATTAATTACTTTCATATGTAGCAGTATCTCATTTCAGAAGCAATTCTGTTTATATTCTTTTTTTTTTTTTTTTTGGCGGGACCG
This sequence comes from Capromys pilorides, assembly GCA_004027915.1. Classification (NCBI taxonomy): domain Eukaryota; kingdom Metazoa; phylum Chordata; class Mammalia; order Rodentia; family Capromyidae; genus Capromys; species Capromys pilorides. Next base: position 9,869 of record PVKN010012190.1, read on the forward strand.
GGGTTCAAACTCACGACTTTGCACTTGCCAGGCAGGCACTTGTGCCATGGAGCTATCTCCCCGACCCCACAATTCTGTTTATGAACAGTTCACCAACAGAAGTATTTGACAAAATTTTGCTTTTGTACTTCAACTCTGCATTGGATGATGAACACAATAGCAGCCCTCTTCCCTACCTGAACCCAAACGCAGTCATCTTTTCCACAATCATGGAATGAATTAAGTTCATGAACTGAGGTGCTACTGTATTTTGTATGTTGGTCAGGTTTTCTCTATGATGCTTTGAAACATTGTTTTAAAAAGAGATTTTTCCAAAGAAGTGTTAATTTTTAAATTTTTTTCCACTTTAATACTGTCTTATTTACTTTTTACTCCTTGCTGAGACAAATACCCAACACTCAAAATGAAGGAAGGAAAGGTTTATTTAGCTCACAGTTGCTGGAGGTTTCAGTCCATATTCAGCTGGCCCAAGGCTGAGTGGAACAAGGCAGAGAGCATCCAGTTCATGGAGGCGGAACAGCAACAATCTTGACAGAGGCAACAGACCAACCAGGTCTCGAAAGAGCAACAGTGTGAGTCTGTCTCTCTGTCTCTCTTTATATTACATTCAGGCTCTCTGCCTCAGCCTATCCACCTTAGGCCACACTCATAATCCCAGAAGGACTCAGACCCATAATCCCATCTGTACTAAAACACATAATCCCAGTGGATCATGAATCAAGTCTCAAACTCTAGAAGTCCCCGCCCCATGATTGCATGAGGCTTTGGTAGGACAACTAGCCACAAACCATAACATTCCACCCCTGCCCTGGGCCCCCAAAGTCTCATGCACATCTCTTTGTGCAAAAGACATTTTAGTCCATCTGGAAGGGTTGCTAAAGTCCCAACAGTTTCAGCATTGCTGAAAAGTCCAAGTCCCAAGGCTACTCCAAGATCCAAGGCAAACTCTCAACTGTGAGCCCCTGTATAAAAGAACAGTTAAACATATCCAACATTCAAAGGTACAAGATAAACATTACCAATCCAAAAGTTGCAAACAACAGGGTAATACAAAACACTGGGACCAACACATGTCCAAAATCCAGCAGGGTAAGCATTAAATCCCATAGTTCTAACTGGAACATCCAAAGAAGTCTGTGCTGAGTTGTGACCTCAAAAGGTCTTACATGGCTCTGCCCCTACGACACTCTTGGTGGTAGTTTCTATGGCTTCTCTTTTAGGCCAGATTTGTGCCCTCTTTGCAATTTCTCTTAGATGATCCACGTTTCTGGATTTTCCAAACTTCTTGGGTTTCCACTGAATAGGCTTCTCATTCTCCACTTCACACACTGCCCTATCAGGGGCACACTGCCTGGTCTCCCAGGCCTTCTTCTGAAATCAAGGTGGAAGCATTCTTAACCTAACAACTCTTGCATTCTGAGTGGGCCTAAAACCAGTGTCACGGGGATGGTGCCAAGGTCTGCTGCCAGCTGGAGCAGTAGCCAGGCTTCCTTCTCTCTTGGTTGTAGGAATGGAATGCCTGGACTGATGAACACTCTGACCTTGATTCCGAGGAACAAATTCTCCATGCTGGTGCCATTTTGGAACCTGGTTTGGCCACTGCCACCATTCTGGTATTTGAGTCTCTTAAGCTTTCTTCTCAAGGCAAAGCCTCTCTCCTTTGCAATTCTGGAGCTGCAAAGGGCAGAGAACTGCCACCTCTTGTGTTTCCCTTGGGCCATCTTTTTGATTCTCTGGTTCCTTCCCAGCAATGGAGATCCTTTTAAATCCATCTTTGCAGTGCACAGCTTTCCTGATGCTTCCTTTTTGGCCAAACTCACATTTTAAGTCATCTTGCTTGTCTCTTTGCTATTGATTCTCAACATAAATCTGGCTAAAAGCCACCAATAACAACCATACCACTGCCCCAGTAGTTCACTGCTTTGAAATATCTCTTGAAAGATTAATCAGTCCGCCATGCTTAATCTCAGTCTTAGATAAAGTCTCTGGGCACAAGCAAAATTCTGTCAGACTTTCAGCCAATCCATAGCACAAATCATCTGGAGTCCAATGACCAATGCTATCCTTTTTCCCAGTAGAAACCTCCTCAACCTGGTCTTTACAGGCTGGCCTTCTGTCAGTCTTCTTGTCTGAGTTCTGACCAGAACCTGCTCTACAGAACAGCCGAAGCTTTTCCAGCTCTTCACAAGTAGTAGACCTCTCCAAATATTTTCTATCTCTGCTCATAAGCCATTGTTTATACTCAGACTTCAAGTCAGTCTTCTGGTCTGAGGTCTAACAAGAATCTCCCAGCCGAAGCTTTTCCAGTGCTTTGCTTGTAGGCAACATCTCTGAACCTTTCCTATCTCTTCCCATAAGTCATTCCCAAAAGCTCGTAATCCACATTGTCAGGTATAGCCACAGCAATGACCCCATTTCTCTGGTACCAAATTCTGTCTTAGTTACTTTTTACTCCTCGCTGGGACAAATACCCAACACTCAAAATGAAGGAAGGAAAGGTTTATTTAGCTCACGGTTACTGGAGGTTTCAGTCCATATTCAGCTGGCCCAAGGCTGAGTGGAACAAAGCAGAGGGCATCCAGCTCATGGAGGGGGAACAGCAACAATCTCAACAGAGGCAACAGACCAACCAGGGCTCCAGAGAGCAACAGCATGAGTCTGTCTCTCTGTCTGTCTTTATATTACATTCAGGCTCTCTGCCTCAGCCTATCCACCTTAGGCCACACCCATAATCCCAGAAGGACTCAGACCCATAACCCATCTGTACTAAAACACATAATCCCAGTGGATCATGAATCAAGTCTCAAACTCTAGAAGTCCCTGCCCCATGATTGCATGAGGCTTTGGTGGGACAATTAGCCATAAACCATAACAAATACTTTTAATAGAAATAAGAAATAATAGATATGACAGTAAAAACATTTTTGATAAGAAGATAGTAACATTAGGAGGACAGAAGACAAGAAAGAGCACTGGCTTGGGAACTGGTTCTGAGTTTGAATCCCAAATCTACTAAAAAGCAATGTGGCCTTAGTAAGTTGCTGACATGCTCTAAGACTTAGGATGTCATCTGGAAAACATGACAATGACCTGTGTCAGGTCATTTAGTTTTGGTTTCCCTAGAAGCAGAACTTGAAGTGAAATGCTGTGAGTCTCAAGAGTTCAGAAAATTGAGAACTTGTTATATTGTGATTCTGGAAATGCATACTAAGCATGAGTGTTTTCTCCAAGTTACCTTTAGTGGAATCACTATTTTTAGTTTTATGATTTTTCTTGTTAATAACAAACTATTGTTAGAATGACACATTTATTTTTGCTACAGGTTGGTACCTTTTCTTATAAAAGAATGTCTGCAAGGCAATGAATAAGTCTTTCTATATTCATCATACACAAGCAAAACGCTCTAGGGGAAAAAATTCATTCTGGCCAATTAAGAAGAAAAGACAAGTGGTGAGAGAAATTGTCACCCCATATTGAGCAAAAATGAATGTGATATTCCAGTTAATTGTCTTTTTCATTTTCCTGTCTTTTTTTCTTTTCTCTCCTCTTTTTTCTTCCTTGTCCCTTTTCCTCCTCCTTTCTTTCCCCTATCTTTGGTTACTGCCATTTTTTAAAAATTTGAATTCTTTAGTACCTCATATTTTTTGAGACTATAGTATAGATTAGAAGCAAGTATTTTTATGAACCCATTACAAACTTACATGTAGTTTTTAGACATTGTACAAATGTCCATTTTGGGGCTTATACAGGCTTTTCTCTCCAATTTATCTTGAGTAGGGAGTTCCCTATATAAGTTGCGTACATGTATGATGTTCACAGTTTTATGGCTTTGAGATTGTAGACTCACTTGACACTTCATTTTCCTAAGGAGAAGATTTGGGACGCTGGAGAGGAGAAGTGTTCTTGGCTACGGCATTGTTCCTGATGCACTCAAGACTGCAGCCATTCCTTGTTTCCAGAACACATGCTTTTGTAATGAATTATTAAGGCTTTCTGGACAATAAAACAACAGTCTCTGAGTCTTGGTTTGGGCTCCAGCCAAAAGTCTTAAGAGTTGGCACAAACAATCTTGTGGCCTGAAATTTTATAAACCAGGAGCCTGGATGTTCTGAGCTGTTGGCCAGTGAGTGAGGGTTTAGGGTAAGGTGCTTAAGAGTTGAAGTAGGAGGACGCATTTCTTGAGAGTTTCTGACTTCTGCTGCATTTCTTATGTGATAAGGAAAGATATCTCTCTCTCTTCAACTTCAGCCAAAGGACAAATGGTGTAAGGGAGCTATTTTGGAGGACTTGACCCATGGTTCCTGGATTGATTGTGGTGGTTGTGATTGGGGTGTGATTAGTGAGGAGAGGTTGAGGTTATCTATCTAAGGAGGGAATGAGAATTAGAACAAGAAAGATGGGGCTGCTCTTGGAGCTAGCTACAGTGGACATCTTCCCAAGATGACTTATTTTTTAAATTTTTTTTTATGTATTTAGTGCAGGGTCTACAGGGTCTCACTACAGAGATCAAGCTCATAGTGATCCTCCTGTTTTCAGCCTCCCAAATGCTGAGATTATAGGCATGTACCACCATGCCTTGTCTCAATCACCATCTCAGCATGTCTCTGAGGTGGGGCTGGCAGGGCATGTGGTGCTAGGGATGAAACTCTGGTCCCTTTGCTTTGCCTAAGCAGGCACTTTAATCCACTGAGCTATCTGACCAGCCCCTTCCCGGGATGACTTCTGTACCAATGCAGTCAACTCTTCCCTGTTCCTTAAATCATGCTTTCACCACACCCCATTTCTTACAACCACGCAGAATATAGAAGCATGCAAAGGGGTGAAAGGGAGAGAACAGCACAGTTAACCAATCTGCCCTATGTCCCCCTCATTCAGGGGTCCAGGCCAGCTGCAGCTGACTTACAGCATCTTGTCTCTTGGCCATACCACTTACATTTGTCAACCAGTTTGCTCTGCTAGGGTCCCCCTTTTTCCCTAGAGGTAGAAATTATTTATTAGCTGACATCATAACGCTATAATTCTTCTTTTTCTTGTATGCATGCATTTATATATTTCACTTTTGACTTTTACTTTTGGACATCACAATTCTGCTTTAAGTGTCCTCTGCTAACAGTTATAGTACCAGAAGTAACCAGAGCATTGCACTGTATGTCTAGAAAATAGGAAGAAGAATTATTCCCCGACATAGTGTCTGGGAAGATGAAACAGGCAACCCTAGAAAATGGCTGGTATATGGTAGATGCCCTCAAAATGGAGTCTTCTCTCCTGATGCTCTATGGTTACAGGATCTGTATAAGGCTCATTTTTATTTCCCAGGTTCTTAGCTGAGTGCCTGGGACATAGTAAGTCCTCAGTGATTTGGCAAATGGAAAAATGAGAGGCCCAGGGAAGTACCCCTTGATCATGAAAGTAGATACTGCTGGTGCCCTGCCCCACCTCCTCAGGCTTTCCCCATGCTGTAGGCAGGCAAAGCTGCTAACTGCAAGCGTCTGCATCTGCTTGTCCGAAGACTTTCTTTGCTGGCTTCCCCTGTGTATGTGTAGGCTGGAAATGCAAAGAATGAATGAATCAAATTACTGCCAGGAGTTGTGGGTACCAGCTTCCTTGTCCCTTGGGTGGAATAACTATGAGGTACACATTCTACCCACACTGCCAGAGATTTCCAGTAAGGTTGAGCTGTATAATGAACAGGAGTATCAACCTTGAACTCGCCTTCTTCCTATTTATAGGTCTTGAGATCCCTACCAAATAAACTACTTACAGTCAGTCCTTGTCAGCTTTTAAAGAAATCTAAGAAAATCATATAACTTACATTTAGAATGTTTGTGAGGCTCTCTGGAGTGAGGTCCTTTCCTTCCCATTCCTCTCTGCTTGGTTCACATATTTTATTTTTATTTATCTATTTGTTTTTTTTTAAATTTTATTTATTTGTTTGCTTGTTGTATTTGTTTGTTTCTTTATTTATTCATTTTGTGGCTGGCTCAGCCTGCCCTGGTGGTGGCGCTGGCACAGCATGTGGTGCCGGGGATCGAACTGCAGTCCCCGCAGTTGCCTGAGCCCTCCTAAGCAGGCGCTTTAAACCACTGAACCATCTCGCTGGCCCCCTATTTGGTTTTTTTAAATTTATGTATTTGGTACAGGGTCTTGATATACAGCTTGTACTCTTAGTGATCCTCCTGTCTCAGCCTCCCCAACACTAGGATTACAGATGTGCACCATCACATCTGCTTTTGGTGGCCAGCTTGGTGCACCCAGGGCAGGGCCAATGCAGCATGTGGTATCAGGGTTTGAACCTGGGTCCTTGCACTTGCCAGGCAGGTGCTTAGACTGCTAAACTCTTCCTGCTCCCAGAGTTTTTGAAATAAATAAATTACTTGGCATAGCAGATAAGCTTGGTTGTCAACTTGACCAGATTGAGAGACTCCTGGACGGGTAAGGGAGGGTGCTGGATTCATTATGGATTACTCCACTGATGTTCGTAGCTGAATGTGCTATTAGAAGATGGGACCCAGCTGGATGTGGGCCACTGGAGGTGTGCCTCAGGAGAGACACCTCACTGGTGCCATTTCCCTTGCTCTGCCTCCTGGCCACGCTGAAATGAGCACTTTTACTCCTTTATGCCCTTCAGCCAGGACCCTGAACTAAAACCTCTGAAACCATGAGCCTAATTAAACCCCCTCTTCACTTGATCTTAGTGAAAAGAGCTTAGCCAACCTTCCCTGAACTTGCAGTTGTTGGGCATTGTGTCCCATTGTCAGGAAAACTTATCAATGTACTTGGCCTAACTCACAGTCACTATGGGTTGTGAGCTTGCACACTGCAGAGAATGGGAGAAGGGAAGGTGGAGAGGGAGGAGGGAGGAAGATGAGAAGAGCAAGCCAGGCCTGCCATAGGCCTGGAGCTGCTATAGGAATACACGTCTTCCTGTTTTCTTCTCATGAATATGACCTCAGCTTGCTCAGAAGTCACTGTCCTGGCCTGTTTTTCCTGCTATTGTGAAAACAGCTACTAAATATTGTCACTTTTCTTTTTGTTTCCATTAGGAGTGAATCTCTTTGCAGACTGTCCGTACATTTGCTGCGGGTCAATGTGTTCTTTGCTAAATGCTGTGGGGAACAGTACAACACGGAACTTTGTCTTAACCAGATGTATTGGTGATTACAGGTAGGAGGCTCTTCCCGCTTTCATCACTCATCTCTGACTACTCTTGTGGTGGAAACTGCCACAGAGGAAGCACTGGATAGATAAAAGGCCCATAAGTGGACATTTTAATGGCCGAACAAACCCTCTGAAACCACTCCTGCTTTCAAACCCTAAAAATTCCTTCGAGGTCTTCCAGATTCTCTTGCTATATTTTACTGTTCCCCACATCATTTTTACAAATCAACTCTTTATGTAATAAGTTGGATTTTTAGGCAGGCAAACAGAATCTTTTCTTACTAAAGCACTCAGCTTTTCAGTTGGAGAACTAACTTCAGGGCATAGAAGTCACACAGATTAGCAGCCCAACCATCCTCCCATTCCAACTAAGGTGGCATATAGGTTTTTAAAGGATACTTGAATGTACCAATTATAACATTCACTCTGGTGCCAGGCCTTGTACTATTCCCCTTGAAGACATTTTTTAAATCATCACATTAGCTCTCTAAAATAGGTATTATTATTCTAGTTTTGCAGATCAAGAAACAAGTTTGGGGAAGTCAAATAGCTAGCGAGTTATAGAGCTGGAATCCGGGCCTGGCCCACAGCATAGGTCATGGATCTCTTACGCTGCCCCTTGCCCATCAGTCCCATCCCTCAGCCGGGGCCTCTGATTTGGCTGTCAGGAGAACCAGAGAATCTAAACCTTTTATCTTCTGACTTAGGAGGCTGGTATCATCTCCCTCTCTGTGTGTGTTCAAAGGAGGATTTCCCAGAGAGTCCAGGCTTCTGGTGAAGGATGTAGGGGAGTTACAATACTATACAGACCCCAACTGGCTTTTCAAAGCACTAACAACTAAAAGAGCCTCAGTAGAAAGTCCATCCTTGCTGGGGACCCTGAATCAGTGCTATTCCTTTGTTTCTAGGGGCAGCATGCTGTGGGATGTTGTTGGTCACTAAGGGTGCAGTATGGATCATAGAATTTCTCCTAAAATATCTATTTTTGCAAGTTCTCTCTGAAGTTTTGTCCTTATGATCTTCTGAGGGGTCTGCATTTGCCTTCCCCAAGTGCTCCCCTCTCCTCAGCTCAATATATCTGCAGGAGCCAAAAACCCAGCTCTTTCTTCTTGAAAGGAAAAGTCACCTTTGTTAACTCAGCAATTTATCACCACGACAAATTTGCCACAAATTTTTAGGTGCCCAGTCCCCAGCCTCTCCTCTGTGGTCCCCTCAATTAAGTGGAACATAAGAGGTTGTTTTGTCAGGACAGCTTTCAAGCTTTTCCTACTTCCATCACAGGCCTTAGTGAAAAATCTGTAGCAGGCTCCTGAGCTGGTTGAGGAAATTCTTTATTAAGTGAGGCTACCTTGGCACGAACCCATGAGCAGTTTTTTCCAGTGATCTAAATTCTATGTTTGGCGATTTTTAAGCAAGAAGATCAATATGGCAATGATTAGGCCAATCACAAGTAAATCCCAGTATGGTCCAAGGGTGAGCTCCAACGTTATCCATTTCCATTTTGTTGTAAGCTGTGGGCAAGAGAGATTTAGTCAAAGATATCCCAGCCTCATACTTCACTTATAACTAATATCTCCTCCTAAACCTATACCACCACCATCCTGACACCTTCCTGCTTCCTTCACTCTCAGAAGATACAATCTTTGCTGGCTTATAAGTCTCACAGGGAACTTAACTACCACATTTAGAATAACATAAAATATTTATAAAATTTAATTTGTCCTCTGAATTTTCAAAGTGTAGCTCTTTGTCATACCATTTGCCACCTGCCATCTGCTTACTTGTCTCAGATTTTGATGGCAAGAACTCTGTTTTTAACAAGTATTTATAGCACATGTTACTTTGCTTAAGGCTTTGTACATAGTATGTGCTGAAAATAATATCTGCCGAATGAATTCATTGGTTGTACTACAAAGTGTCAACACATACTCAGTATAGCAAGTAGAATTGCTGTGTGGTTCTGTACTGTGTGGTTAGTACTAAGGCTTTCAATTCCACTTATCCAAAGAAAATCAGTCCACAAAAATATTTCCCTGGTGGATCTCCTTACTGTGTCCCTAAAAGTTACTTATCGGAATCTTCAGAGATTCAGAACCTACTGAAGACAAACTTACATTATAAAACAGGATATCTCTGAGAAAATGCATAGTTTCCAGTTTCATGAGGGCAAAGAATACAGGTATGTGAGCCTCTGGACTTGTTTGAGCAGCCATGTCATACAATCTCCTGGCCAAGTGAATGTCCTGGAAATAGAAGAAAACCTCATTCTAATTAGGCACAAATCCTACTATTTGGTAGGTAGTATAACTCTAACACAAGGTGTTATGAGTTGTGTCTAGTTGTTCCCTGAAAGCCTCATGTAGTCATGGGGTGGCTTCTAGAGTTTGCAATTAATTCTGTTTTTTTGCAGCCAGCTCAGCTCATCCTGGGAATAGGGCTGGCGTGGCACGTGGTGTCTGGGATGGAATCCAGAACCCTGTGCTTTGCCTATGCTTGCCTAAGCAGGTGCTTTAGACCACTAAACTGTCTTGCCAGCCTCTGCAATTAATTCTTGATCCAATGCTGGAGTTATGGGTGTGAGTGATACACACAACCTGGGGCAGATAATTTGCATACAGTGTAAGGAGGGGAGAGAGGCCTGATAGCAGCTGCAACTGCTGCTCCTCCCTTTACTGTCTTCAGCTGCCATGAGCTGCTGCCCTCTGCCATGTACCACTCTTGTCTTAGAGCTAGCCAGGAATGACTGAATATTCCACCAAATGTAAGCTAAATAAACCTTTCCTTCCTTAATTTTGGGTGTTGGATATTTTGTCCTAGCAACTAGAGAAAAGTAACTAAGACACAAGATATCCACTCCCTCATCCCCAGAGCCTGGGGCTATGTCATGTTATAAACAAAGGGTACTTGGCCAATTATGATTAGCATGGATTCCCCATGTGAATTGGTATCAGCATAAGAGCCATGAATGCAGGTGTCAAAGAGGTTCTAAGGATGGGAGGGACTCAACTTGCCTCTGCTGGAAGGGCCCAGGTATAAAGAAAGAGAAAAAATTTAAACATTTGCCAGCAAACAGGGACCACCACCCTACAACTTCCAGAACCTAAATTCACCCAACAACCTGAATGACTTTAGAATGAATCTTCCTTAAAGCCTTCAATAAAGAACTTAGTCTTGATTTAACCTGTGAAAAACCCTATGCAGAAGGCCCAGTCAAGCCATCTCTGATTTTAACTGTGAGATACAGAACCAAGAGATAATAAGTGCGCATTGTTTTAAGCAAATGGATTTATGAACATGTAATGGTAGTCAGATAAAAAACAATTTCCAAAAACCTTTTGTGAATAACCACGCACCAGCTGATACTAGAGACTCCTATGGAAGGGGCAGAGAACATTACATACTAAGTCCTTAAAATACAGGTAATAAGTAATAATTATGATTATCTTCAAAGTACTTATATTTGAAGTTATGAAATTTATTCATTAGTCTCTCTCCAGATCCTTGAGGACAAGGGATTGAGCTACCTGTTTACCTATAAATTTGTGGTCCATAGCAAGTGGCTACTACATAGTTGAACTTTGATAATACTTATAAAATGAATGAGCTATTTTGGCTCTCAGGTTATAATTTAATTCTTCAAGTGACCATACTACCATAATTTCAAGGATTTTTTTCATTAAGTTGCACCAGATAAATTCACTGGCAGAAAAATTTCATTTCTTTAATTTTTATCTACTTATGGCTTGGTTGCTTCATCCTTGCTTTGTGTGCCCAAATGGTAACAGAAAGGGTAAGAAGTGTTACTTGGAAAGGCTGAAGTGTGCAGGGCAGGTGCAGCAGGCAGGGCCAGGAATCAAATCCTGGCCCCTGCGCTTCCCTAAGCAAGCGCTTAGTCTGCTGAGCTATACGCTGGTCTTTAAAATACACTTCTGTCCACATTCTTTTTCTTTCTTTCTTT
>PVKN010012191.1:0-20968 GCA_004027915.1 Capromys pilorides
TAAAACTTAGGCCACCAGATGGCCTCTACATCTGTTATGGTTTATGTCTAGGTGTCCCCCAAAGCCTCCTGCAGTCATGGGGCGGCTTCTGGAATTTGTAATTGACTATTGTGAAATGGGTGCTGCCTCTCCCCTGGGGCAGGTGATTTGCATTTCAATGCAAAGAAAGAGAAGTTAGCTGCTAGAGCTGCTGGCTCTTTCTCTCCCTGCACTCTTGCTCTTAGCTGCCACCTTGAAAGCTCATTTTCTGCCCTGTGCCTCTTCCTTGCAGCCAGCTGTATATGGACTGAAACCTCTGTGAGCTAAATAAACCTTTCCTTCCCTCATTTTGAATGTCGGGTATTTGTCCCAGCAATGAGAGAAGAGTAACTAAGACAACATCTGTCCTGACTTTAGTCTTTTTGGTACAGCACAGCTCTAGACAACTTGCAGCAACCCTCCTAGGTGGGACCTATGGCCGGCTCCAGACATTCTCACTTTTCCCAGGACTTCCCTAGGCAACCAGGACTTGGGTCTCCCCACCCACCCCACCCCCATTCAGGTAGTGCTGGTTCTAAAGATCCCTTGGTGACCAGCAAGGACCCTGCAGTCCCAGACCTCCTTGCCACCCTCCCTGAGAAGGAGCAGAGTGGGGGTCCCAGGCTCTTGCCTGGTCATAGGGAGTGCTCAGTAAAATATTTTTTTTCTATGTTAGGGAAGGGTCTACAGGGTGTTGAGGGTATCACTACTAGATCGAACTTGTACTGATCCGCCTGTTTACAGCCTCTCAAGAGCTGGGATTACAGGCATGCGCCACCACGCACAGTCTCAATTGCCATCTCAGTGTACCTCAGCACAGCAGGCTTGGGGATCAAACCCTAGCCCCTGTGCCTGCTTGCAGGTGCTTTAATCCACAGAGCTAGTTGGCCAACCCCTTAACTGGGCATGGTGATGCATGCCTGTAATCCCAGCACTTGGGAGGCTGAGGCAGGAGGATCAGTGCAAGTTCGAGACCAGCCTGGGCTACAAAAGTGAGCTCAAGGCCAGCCTCAACTGCACAGTGAGACCCTGTCTCAAAAAGACCAAAAAAAAAAAAGTTGTCCAGCCCCTCAGTAAAAATTGAAAGCACAAAAGGAAAGCAATGTAAAGGGAGAAAAAGAGCCAAGCAGCCTAAACGTTAAGCATTGGGATGAGGCAGCCCTGCGACTCCAGCTGGGTGATCCCAGCCAGGGTGCCTCAAGGTCAACCAGATGAAACCTGCTTTCGTAGCTCCTTGTAGTGGACCTCAATGGCCATAGGCACTGGGCCCCCAGCCCCTCTCACCTCCTCCCTTGGGCCCCAAATACATGCACCCTCTCCTGCCAGCAGAAGGGGATACCCTAGACCCTAGGACACGGGGCTGAAGGTACAATTGGGGGTCCAAGCCCAGCCATGCTGAGAGAACCCCAGCAGACCCATGAAATGCGATCCTTCCCCAGCCCAGCCCACCTTGGCTACGCAGGCCAGAGGTCCAGACTGGGCTGCATTTGTTTCCGCAGCTCCTGAGCCCCTGCTTCAACCCCCAGGGGGTTCAAGACGTGGCCCTTGGGAACATCCTGGCCCTAGGAGTGACGCTGCCCCCGGATGCCTTTCCCCACTCAGGGCCCCGTTCAGCCCATGGCCATGGCCTCTTCTGCACAGTGGGCTTCCTCCCTGGAAGAGTAGGCACGGTGCGTGACCAGTGACACTAGGGCCCCCACTGCACTACAGAGGCCCCTTCAGAAGCCCCAGACCTGGTGTTTTCCTTGAACAGTGTTCCCTGAAAATAGTGCACGGGGCCGAACAGAAACAGTGGCTATGAAAGCCCCTGAGCAGAGACAAAGCCAGCAGGCCCTCACCTGTGGGCCCCACAGCCTCTGGAAGGGAGAAGACCCTTCTGAGGTGCTGCTGGAGTACCCCACCACCCACCCCAGCCACCCCCACCCCACCCCTATTTGATCTGCAAGGAGTGGCAGGGCTTGCTTGCTAATCAGTTCTGCTCTAGCCCCAGGGATTAACCCTACTTGCCCCAGCCCAAGGCATCCTGGCTACCAGCAGCACCTCACCCCACAGTCCTCATCCTCAGCTGCCTGCTGAGTGGGGAGGGGAGTACCCCGGGAGGACCAACTAGCAGTGGGAGGGGCAAGGCAGATAGCAGCACCTCTGTCTCCTGCCTGCTTGGAATTCTGCAGGCTCATGACTAAGCCGGAGAGGTGCTACTGCCTGCCCACGACCTGACTCTGGCTCAGGGGTGCTCTGGCTCCCTACTTTCCTTCCCGCCTCCTCCTCTCTCTTCCAATGTCCAGCACCCACTCCCAGACCTTCAGAAGTCTACTCCAGGGCTCTCACCCAGCGCACACCCAAGAAGCCTTCCCAGCCCTTTCTCTGTAGCCTCCTCTACGCCCACCTGCCACTGCTGTCATGTTTCCTGCCTGCCACCACTGTCATCTGTCCCAGTTGCTATTCTTCCTTCCTTTCTTTTTTTTGCAGGACCAGGGTTCAAACTCACGACCTTCCACCTGCCAGGCAGGCACTTGTGCCACGGAGCTAACTCCCCAGCCCCTGTCCCGGTTGTTTTCAATCAGATGCTGAAATTCACGTGTAGTCTCCACTCTCATCTGCCTGCACCTCGGCAGTGAGCTGAGACTTGCAACCAAGGCTGCCCAAGATGCGACTCAAACAGGGGTGCGGCTCAAACGGGGGCAGCGTATCCACACAGCCACCCTCGGGGCTCGGGGTTCTGAATGGAAAGGGCGCTGCTGCTGGATTAGCTCAGCATGGGCAGGCATGGAGGAGGCTGGCAACTTGTTGCCGGGCTAGCAGCCCAGAATTGCCCCTGATGCCAAGGCCGCTTCCTTGCAGCGCTGGGATTGCGGTGACCCCATGTGCAGGAGAAGCTATGTGGTGGAGTCTGAGACCACCAGGTCGGGATGAAACTTCAAGGGGCTTGGAGAAGGGCTCAGGTACGGTTTGGGCCCACAGCTCTGCAATGCCCGCTGCAAGCTCCTAGCAAGGCCAGAGAGGACTCCCAGCCCTCTCTCTCCCAGGATGGAAATGGAAGCCCACCCTGCACTTGGCACTGGGCTTGTACCACGCCCCTGCCACATGCAGGCAGAGCAGGCAGGTTGACCATGGAAGGTTCCTTTATGTCATCCCCGGACCTCTGTTTCCTCATCTGTAGAATGGGATCAAGTACACGTAAGGGAACCTAAACAAGCTCATCCGAAGAACTTTACCACACACACTAGCACCAGCCTCTGTCCCCAAAGCTGACTCTGAGGCCCACCTGACTCCGGCCTCCAGCGCCACCTACTGGCCCAGTAGTACAATGACACAGGGTTTAGGACTGGGCCCATTTTAGGGGAGCAGCAGGATTGGGAGGAGAACAAAGGGATTGTGGGGTCTTGTCCCACTTTTCCACGTGGATGCGGGCCGCTTGAGTGTTCCACGAAACACATGCGCCTGGCAAATAAACGTACAAGACATGCACGGCCAATCAACAGGGAAGCAATGAGCTGGCCGGGCCCTCTGCCTGGCATGGTTAGAACGGTAGCAAAGCCAAACTGTGCCACAAAGCCAATGGCATTGAGGACCCAAGAGGATGGGAAGCCATGACACCCTCAGGGGATACTTGAGGAATGCAAGATGCCCAGGCACTCTGAAGCGCAGCTCCCTAACTTCTTAAAAGGTAGAAACAAATCGGCAGTGAAACCCAGCAATCTCACTGCTAAGTCTTTGTCGACAGAAGTACGTGTTCGCCCACAAAATAATCAGCACAGAAATGTCCACCATCACTTCTTTGGTTATTACCAAAAACTGGAGCATAGCCTTCACCTACGGATGGACCAACAAACGGGGACAGACACACGGTGGCACACAACTCACACTTCTCTCTTCCCCCAAGGCTGCTGATGTTCTGATTTGAAACACTAGTTTTGTCTGTTCAGCAATTTTTATGACAGAGGACTAATAACGCATTGCATATTTGTGTCTGCCTAGTAACCACATATTTTAGACATTCATCTTTGCATTGCATGACTCTTTTTTTTTTTTTTAACCAGTTCTGGTGATTCTTAAGTTGATGCAGATCTGGGGATCCTTTCCAAGGAAGCTGTGTCTCAGGACAAAAAGAAACACCCCAGGTTGCACAGCGGGGTAGCATGAGCCCAGGGTGAGTTCTTCAGGCTTTTCGCGTGACAACACATTTTATCTTCTACCTTTCTGTTGATCTGGACAGAAATCTTGGTTTATTAGTCACATTTAGGTGGTTTTGTAAAAAAAAAAAAAAAAAAGTATCGAAGGAGAATCCTGCTGTCTAGCCCAGGCAGCCATCCCAGGGCCCAGTCCACACTCAGGCAGAAGGCGCTGGTGCAGAGGCCAGCTCCGCCAGGAGCGCACTCCAGATAGTGCTTCCGCCAGGATGAGCTCCAGCACTCTGTCCTGCACCAGGGCGAGAAGCACGGATGCCTGCTGCAAAGGGTCCTCAGGAGAGCAAATCAGAGGCTGCTTCGGCACTGGGCTCAGGAAGTAAAGGGCAGTAGCCCATATGGTACCAACCACCACGACTCCATAGCCCCGCCCACCGCGGCCCCACCCACCGTGGTACCTGCTGCAATGTGGGTGCTTCCTCCAAGGACACTTCCACACTGGAAAGTGTTCAGGAAGTGGAGAGTGGAAGAGGCTGGGTTAGTGTCAAGGTTGCTTTTTCCTTTGTTTGTTTTTAATTTTATGCATTTGGTACAGGGTCTCACTATGCAGCTCGGACTGGTAGAGATCCTCCTGTTTTCAGCGCCCCAGGGGCGGGGTTGGCCCAGTATAAGGGAACAGAGATCAAACCCTGTCCCTGCACTTGCCAAAGCAGGCACTCAGTCCGTTGAGCTAGCTCACCGGCCCTGGTGTCCTGGTTTCCATCTAGAGGTCCTTCTCAAGCCTCATTCAATCCTAGGTGCAGCACTGGGGAGGCCACGGGAGCTGTATTTAGTCCACTGATGAGTTTATGGGTGAAACTGCTGTTAGGGGTCTCTGGCCCGGAGCAGGTAACTGGGGGTGCAACTGTGCATCCCCTGCCTGCTCCTCCCTTCCTGCTCCACTTCCTGCTCTGCACCACAGGCCAGGGGCCCTCCTCCACCCAGGGCCTTCCAGCATGCTGCGGACCACGCGCGGACTGAAATCTCTCAAATACAAGCCACAGAAAACCGGCCAAGCAAGGAGGAACATAACTATGACTCCGGGGACCCCCTCCCAGCCACTAAAGGTCTTCTCTGGCAGGTCCCTCCGCTCCCTGGGTCCTGACTCCCTCCTAAAGTGGTATTAAAGAGTGTAGGGACCCTTTTTGGTCCTCATCTCGGTGCTAGAAATTTATGTTTGCAATCCCCAAATTTGTTATTGGAATTCCATCAAGTTAATTCCAATCTACCACTTTCAGTGCAACCCACGGCAAGAATAAAGGCAGTAAGTCATATTTACAGCTATGGGGACCCAAGGGGTCTTCAGTCCAGCCATAGTGATGGCGATCTGGAACAAAGGCTTCAATCCAGGGCCAAACCCAGGTTTTATTCAGTCATGAACGAGGAGTGACTTGAGGATGAGATTTGTGGGAAGTAGGTGAATACTGTGAGCTGGGCTGGATAGGAAGCCTACATTTATCTCTGTCACATGCAGAGAGAAGGATATGCAGAAAAAGTAATTTGCAGGGCTGGAGAGAAAGCTCCGTGGCACAAGTGCCTGTCTGGCAAGTGCAAGGTTGTGAGTTTGAACCCCAGTCCCACCCCCTCAAAAAAGTAATTTGCATTATACTTTTTGTTTTGTTTTGTTTTTTGTCTTTTTGAGACAGGGTCATGCTATGCAGTTCAAACTGGGCTTGAGCTCACTTTTGTAGCCCAGGCTGATCTCAAACTTGCACTGATCCTCCTGCCTCAGCCTCCCAAGTGCTGGGATTACCGGCATACACCACCATGCCCGGCTGCATTATACTGTTGAGATACTATCTAACGTTTTGGGGTCTTGCTCTGCACCGCAGGGCAGTGCAGTGCAGTGCTTCAGCTCTGATGTGTAATCTGCCAAGCCCAAGGGAGTCATAGCCTCTGTCTCGAGGCTCCATCCCAGCTGACAGCATGGAGCACTGGCTCTTCAGACTGTCTCAAAGAGCAGCAGGTGTGGGTTATCAGGGAAACACGAAAGCCATTGTCCAGGACTCCCACCAGCATCTCACTAGACCAACATGCAGTGCTTAGGGCCAAATAAAGGGATGAGGAGAAGTCCCAGCCAGCTCTGTCCCTATGAGTACATGGAAACAGGGTCAGGCACAGCCCAGATGGAGACAGCTGCTCTTCTTTCAAGGAGAGCTGCTCAGGCGGTCCTCCACAGAAGAGGCCGTAAGAAGCACGTGGCCGTGGCATCCACACACAGCTCCCCAAGATGAGTGTGCCCATTAGGTACCACCAACATGGACTACTAAAACAATATTTAATAAAAATTAAATTTAGAAAAGTGAATAAGTGACCCTGAACTTTCAGCTCAGTAGCCCAGACCCTGGAGTCGGTATACCCCAGAGACCTGCTGAAGGCTGCTCCCCAGGCCCCCGCCATGGCTTCTGGAGCAGGCTCTGGAATTTCCTGCCGGGCAGGCACCTGTTCCTGCTCATTCTTCAAAACCCAGCCTCACATCTACTCATCCAGGACCTTCCCGATCGCCTCTTGCTCCTCTCTGTCCTTACCATAGGGAATACCCCACGAAGGCCTTGTAAAATCATGGATCCGTTTTCCTTGTGAAACCTGAAGTGCTTTGCCATGGAGGCCACGAGCCTTACTCTTTTTCATCTAGATGTCTGCACCTATATTTGCGAACACATACCGGAGGCACCCTAGACCCAGAAGGGATGGCTTGTAGAACTTGATTTTACGTAAACGGAGTCATCAACTTCTTCCTCATAGCCCACCTAGGAGCCCCTTTCCACGTTGGGGGCCACCATGTCATTTGGCTGATGATAGCATCAGTGTGACTACATCCCAGGTCCTAAGGAACACACTTGTCCCATTGCTGCCCAGTACTTTGTCTGCTCTGCAGGTCCACACCCATGTGACTATTTCCCTGTGCCTCCAGCCAAGTCAGCTCCAACTCTCAGCTGGGGAGAGGGATGCTCTTATTGATTGGGTCCTCTATCCCCGCCCTCTGCCCTGTACCTGGCCAATCAGGATACGATAAATATTGGCTGGCTGCATGCAGTCAAAGCTTTGGACTTCTGTCACACGCAGCATGTGCTCAGTAAATGAGCAGCTATTAGCATGATTATTACCATTCCAGTTTCCTGGCTTTAGTGTCTGCCTAGAAACATGGAGGTACTCTCACACCCCAGAAGTGTTTTCCACCACCAGCAGGACGAGTGCGCGGGGTGGCTTTGATCAGCCAGGCTGTGACGCACAGGGTTGCTGTTGTGGGAACCCTCACCCAGTTGCCAAGCCGATGCCCGGGAGCTGCCAGGCTGTGGGCAGCCAGGGTGAGTGGCAAGGCCCGGGCTGCCAGCGCAGCAGCGAGATAGGCGCCCCAGTGACAGCAAAGCCACCGCCTTCCTCTGCTTTGCTTTCTGTGCTCTGGGCAACACTAGGGCTTTTACCCTGTTGCACAGCAAGTAAATGTAGGGGGCCAAGCTGCCCAGCCACCTCTGTTCGGGCGCCACTTGCAGAGCCCAGTCAGAGACACAGTATTGGTTCAGAACTGGGGGCACCAGGGGGGCTCTTTCCTCCAGTAGACAGAGAGCCCGAGTGTCTGCCTCCCCTTGCCTTTATTTTCTCAGACGTGGGCTCAAGCAGTGAGAAGAGGGTGAGTCACCTCCCCCATCACCCACTCATCCAGGCCCAGGCGAACAACCAGATGTCGGTGGCGGTGACTTCCCTAGAGCCTACTGTGCGTCCTCACAGCTCACACAGGCCTTGTTGGCCCCGTCTGGGCCTCCACGAGGAAGGGTGATCGCTGCCGTGTGGCTTCCAGCATCAGCACAGCGCGCATCTGACTGCCTCCGCGCAGCGCTGTGTGGAGACCAGAAGAGGAGGCCTTGGCTGCGACGGCAGGGACGCCAGTCTGCTTGGCCACCCCAGCAAGGCCGACTGGGGCTGGTGGCACCAACGGCTGCTGTCTCACCTCTGTTACCCAACAGCTGCTCTCCCTCGGGAGCACATCTTCCATTCTCATTCATTCCCAATATGCTCCAGTTGAAAAACTGAACAAACTTCTCTGCCCATAGACAAGGACTAAGTAGAAGTCAGGGAGTCAAACTTTCTAGAAGCCATTGAAAAAACAACTGAAAAAAATTAAAAAATAAACCACTAACCAACATGCGGGGTTTGTCTTTTCTGCTTCTTCTGCATCTAAGGCCAGGCCTCAGAGGCAATGGCAGGAGCTCCAACAGCCACCATTAGGTAGCCTGAGGGATGGAGGATGCCTACTACAGACGGCAGAGCAGAAAGAGCCTGCGTCCCCAACTGCATTGTAGAGCAAGGGCTCCAGCCATAGCCTGCTCAGCCGTGGGCCTCTTCTGAAAACTAATTAGTTTGAGCAATGTCCGCCGGGTGTTGGTGCCTAGAAGGGCAACCCGATGCTTTAGCGGCACAGAAAAGAACAAACTGGAAAAGAGCAGGAAGATGTGGGGTGGGGAGGGGAGAAAAGAGGAAGGAAAGCCATGCGATGCAAGGTCATTTCTCTGATCCGGAAGTGGGTGGAGGGTTTGGAATGAGGGCTGTTTTTGGCAAATTCAAACTCCACCTGACCTGGTGCCTCCTGGTTAGATGTCCCTCCCAGAAGAAGCCAGCCCTGCTACTTTGCCCAGGTTCCAAGTGACAACTCCCCCAACATCAAGCGGTGCCAATGCCATGGGCCCAGGCTGACCCGTCTCCCATCTGTCTGGCTTCTTCTTCCGGAGGGAGACAGACCCTCGCCTCCCCAAGGCTCTGGCTTACCCTGACAGATGTTCAAACTTGACTTGGAAACGGGGTTCCCTGTGATCAGGGTAATCCTGTCCCGAGAAGGCAGGCGTGATGTCTCCTTTTCCTCTCCACTCCACCTCAAAGGTCGCTTCTACCCTGACAGAGTGGGCTACCCCATCAGGACCCAGGTGCCAAAGCTAAGCTTTCTTTTTTTGTTGTTTTGTTGTGTTTTTTAAGCTACGCTTTCAGCCTCTGCCTTTCCCTCCCTTTCCAGACTCTTCTCCTCGCCCTCCCCAGTGGAGACTGACAAGCAGAAGCTGCTAGGAGCCCGGGCCTGACGCTGTCCCCAGCCCTCCAACTCTGGCTCCAGTCCTGAGTTGGCTCCGGCTCCCTCAGCCCAACCTGAACTGCTCTGAGGGAAATAAATAAAAATAAAATGGTAACAACCTATGCCAAGCAGGGCATGGGTGACAGCTTTAGCCAATTAACATTCCTTCAGGGCTCAGGCAGCCCCCCTTCAGCAGCACTTCATAAATGTCAGGAGGGGATTGGAGCCACAGCCTCCACCCTGGGCTGGGCCTGTCTGGGCTGGGCCTATCTGAGCAGCCTCCCCGGAAGTGCAGAGCAAGCTGGCAACAGGAGTGAGTACCTTGCTTGCAGGCCCTCCTCAGGGTGAGCTGGGCCCCAGGAGAGAGTCCTGGTGTTCCTTGGAGGCCCCCAGACCTTCCTGGTCACCACTGGAGCGTGGTGGGTCTCTTCCAGAGGATAGGGAGAGTATGACACCAAGTCTGCCCTCCCAGGCTTGGTGCCCGCCCCACTTCGTGAGAGTTTACAAGGCCTTCTCCAAGCTGTAGCCTAACTGCACTTGGGTGGCTCATTTTATGGGCAGCCTGACTAGACTACCCAGTAGCCAGTATCTGGCGAAGTGCTCTGTATGGGGGTGTGGTCTGTGATGTTAATGTGCCAGGCTGGGTGCAGCAGCCCACCTGTGCTCCTGCAGTTGGGTCTTATCCCATCCTCTTAAGGCCTGAAGGGAAGGAAAGGCTGACTTCTTTCTCCCTGCCTGTCTCTCGCCCAGCTGGACAGCTGTCTCCTGCCCTCCAACAGAGACCAAGACCCCTCCTCCTAGTCACATGAGCCAGCTCCTGACAGTAAGTCTCTGCACAGCTGTGTGTCTGCTAGGGGCTGGGTGTTGGCCTCCTCCAAATCCCAAGTTGCTAGTTAATCCCCAAATTCGTCTGGCATTTGGAGATGGGGCCATAGGGCACCGACTGGGTCAGGAGGGCTCTGCCTCTGTAAACAGATTCACCCACTCGCACGTTCATGAGTTACTGCGGGAGTGGCTTTGTTACACAAGAGCTCTCCCTGGCCTGCTTGTTCTCTCCCGCCATGCTGTGGTGCAGCACAGGCCTCCTCCCCACATGGGGAGCAGATGCCAGCACCAGGCTCCAGGACTTCCCAGTTCCAGAACCTTGAGGCACCTACAGCTGGATTCTCCATCAGTTACCTGGCCTGGGGTATTAGAGCTTGAAAGGACCGGGAGGGCCAGTGTCGTGCTGCACTCCGAAGGTCCTTCCCTGCACCCCAACTCCTGGAGGGCACCTCCCCACCCCTGCATCTACTCTTGAGCTCAGCGTCCCCAAGGACCGGGGCACCCTCTGCACCCCTCTGCTTCCCTCTCCTTCTTATTTGTCTCCCGTGGCACCTCTTGGATTGCATACTGGCTACTCTGTATCCCTGATAGATGCTAAGTCCAAGGCAAGCGCTGCATCTGGTTTGCTAACTGCTAAGTGACTTGGAATGGAGAAATACACAAGTAGACAGGGTCCCTCTCTCCTTGGGGGCTCCCAGAGGCTAGGTCAGAGGTTTCCTAGAGCCCCTGTTTGGTCCCTTTAGGAAACCCCTTTTTTCTAGCCAAAGAATCCCAAATCTGCCAGTGTATCAGACTCTCCTGCAGCTGCTGGTTTTGAAAATATAGCTTCCTGCTCCACAGCTAGAGATCTCGAGGCTGGAATATTGGATTTGTGGAAAAGCCTTCTGAGGCGCCCAAGCAGAAGAAAAACAGTGGCTCCTGGAGCATGGGGCTGGGAACCTTCTCTGTGTCCCATCTCTGCCCTTGAGTAATGCCTGACACAGGCAGAAATGGGACAGGATATGAGGGAAGCTCCAGTCTGACCACAGCGGGAGGGAGGGAGGAAAGGAAGGAGGGAGGGAGGGAAATCAGGGCCTGCAGTCACATGGTGTAGCTCTAGCTGTGCCCTGGGAGGAGTGGCATGACTTCTGGCAGACTGCTTTACCTATCTAAGCCTCAGTTTCTCTGTCCAGAACATGGGGCCGTGAGAACACACACCCCAAGGACTGTTGGTAACTGGGATATCTTACATGAATACCAAGTCGGCTTACATAGGACATTATTTTTGTGCTCTCCACCACTCGCTATCATAGTTGATAGCCTTGCACAGAATAAAAGAAGGCTTTGAGGGGCCGGGGGATAGCTCCATGGCACAAGTGCCTGCCTGGCAAGTGCAAGGTTGTGAGTTCGAACTCCGGTCCCACCAAAAAAAAGAAAAAAAAAAGGCGTTGAATGCTACAATGAAGGTGAAGTGTGTAGACATAACTCACATATATGTGTTCATTCACGTTCTCCGACCGCCTACCTGGCTCCAAGCCAGCAGTCTGCTTGCCAGGGTCACAGCGCCCTCTAGCTCAGGCAGCTCATGGGGGTGAGCGGCCGGCCCGCGCTCCAGAGGCTGGAGTCCTCCCCCGCAAGGACAGCCACCCCTTGGTCCCACAGGAAGAGTCAAGAGGGCTGGAGTTCCCGATTTTGCAAAAGCAGCTGGGGATTTGTATAGGACTCTCCTGATTTTCCAATACCAGGCGGCTAGCTCAAAATTAAGCGCAGAACTGAGTGAAGATTACGCAGGCCCTAAGAGGGTGGAAGCCTACCTGCCTGGGGTGGGGCGGAGGTCCGGCTAGCTACCGGGTACCTTCCGCACGCAGGCACACCCACATCATGCCTTGCAACCCGGAGCCAGGCGAGGCCGGCTCTGCCAGGAGGGACGCTAAGTCCCAGGAGGAACAGCAGTTGCGCAGTACTTGGCAAGGTGCGCGTTTAAAGCGCTCTGGGAGGAGGCAGAGGTCCAGAGAGCGGAGGGATCAGCGCCGTCACCCAGCAAGCAAGGGCCAAGCTGGTGTCAGCACCCAGCCCGCGGGCCCCACCAGCGCCCTCCCCTCTCCCAGAAGACCACCTCGCCCTGGTTGGGATTAGGGGGCATCACAAATCCAGGGCTGCACCTCCGGCTCCGGCACCCGGTCATGGTGGAGAACCACGATGTAAAGAAGCTGTTGCAGACCCGAGGGAAGTCTAGCCTTATTTTATCAAACGCGTGTGCACACGAGGGGTCCCAGAGGAGAGGGAGACCCGGCCGGGCTCCAACTCCCAGCGCCCCGCAGGCGGCGCTCGGCTGTCCCCGCCCCCCAGTCGGGGCGCCCAGGCAAAGTGAGGTTCCTCCGAGCCCACGTGCTCGCTTCAAGGTCACCGTGCCCCCAGTGGTGCTCTGAGGCCACGACGCGGCGAGTGAGGCGCACGGATAAACCCGCCCGCTGGGGGCGCCAGACACCCGTCTGCGCCGCGGCCGCTGAGCGGGGAGCAGGGGAGTGGCCCCACCCCGCTCCACCCGGGGCTGCAGAGGCGGGGCGGAATGGCGCCACCCAATCAGGGAGCTGCGAGTCGGCTTTAATTTGCATGACAAGTCTCTTCCGCGTTCGTTTATCTCTCTCTTAAAGGGCATAGAGGGAATTTTAAATTTCTTTATTTCCTATTTTTCTGCTTTCTTTCATACCATGGCTTTACCGGTTTTCTTTTTCTTTTATTTGCCTTTTTGACACAGGGCCTCACTATGCAGTTCAGGCAGGCCTTGAGCTCACTTTGTAGCCCAGAATGGTCTCCATCTCGCAAGATCCTCCTGCCTCAGCCTGGCTTTTTTTTTTTTTTTTGCGAGACCAAGATTGAAACTCACGACCTTGCACTTGCTAGGCAGGCACTTGTGACACGGAGCTATCTCCCCAGCCCCTATGCCTGGCTCTTTTTTCTTTCAGTTTTCTCTTTTATTTTACTGTTAATAGCCATTAATCAGGAAGTAGAGAATATGTAGAAGATAGATGTTTCAAAGATGGTAGTGATGTGTGGCAGAGTTCCAAATCATTAGTGAAACCTTGACTCAAAATTTATTTATTTATTTATTTAGGCGGGACTGGAGATTGAACCAGGCTTGGTAAGGACACCTATAATCCAAGCACTTAGGAGGCTGAGGCAGGAGGATCCGTTTGAGCTTGAGAGCAGTTGAGGCTACAAAGTGAGCCCAAGGCCAGCCTGAACTATATAGCCAGACTGTGTCTCAAAAAGACAAATAAATAAATAAATAAATAGCAATAAAGGAAGGGCAAGGGATGTAGCTCTGTGCTAGGTTTACTCCCCAGTACAGAAAAAGAAAAGTCATTTACGGATCCTTTTAATTTTTTAAACATTTTACCAGCTTATGATAGTCTGCTGTATAGACACACCCTACTGAGCCGGTCTCTCGCTTAGAGTCACTTAAGTGCCTTCCGCTGTTTCTCCATAACCCCAGTGCATGTCCCTACTGCAGACAGTGCTGTGGTAAACATCTCATGACAGAGGAGACTGGGCTCTGGGAGACAACCTCAAGGTCACAGGCACAGCCTATCTCTGTGCCCTGGGCTCTTAGCAAAGGGTGTCAAGGGAGTCTGCGCAGCACAGAGGCTCTGCTTTGTTGTTCGAGGCAGCCACGGGCCTGAAGCTTCAGTCACAGGCAAGCTCATCGCTGTGCGCTCTAGAACACTGTGGCCGAGGGAGGTAGGAAGCCGGAAGACACAGGTGGGATTTTAAAGATTCCAGAAGCCCCAGTAAGCCAAGCTAAAGACAAAGCACTCTGTAGGTTCTGCAGCAACAGTAACCCGTGTCGGACTCCTGCTACAAGCCAGCCTGGATGCCGTGTGCACGCCACCCCTGGGGGCAGGGCCACACCTGGCCCAAGTGCAGGTACAGAAGTGAAATAATGCCTAGAAAGAGGTTGGCACCCTGCCTTGCGTGCAGCAAGATGAGGAAAGATTTTAAAATGTGGCCCTTAGCTGGACATGGTGGCACACGCCTGTAATCCCAGCACTTAGGAGGCTGAGGCTGGAGGATCGGTATGAGTTCGAGATCAACCTGGGCTACAAAAGTGAGCTCAAGGCCAGCCTGAGCTACATAGCAAGACCCTGTCTCAAAAAGACAAAAAATAAAATAAAATGAAATGTGGCCCTTCATCTGCCAGGGGTGGTACTGAATATGTGCGATCAAGATACAGAATTCAGCCTTGGGGCTCCTGGGTTTCTCTAGGCAGAAATAAAGGTGATTCTACATAGAAATTTTGTATGTTGGCTAGCTGGGAGTGCACACTCTGGGGTACAGTGGACCCTGGAGAAAGGAGTCCACGTTCATCCCACTGATGTCATAGCATCCTCACCTTGGCTGGAGGAGGTGTACAGAGACATCAGCAGCCCCTGCTTCTCGGAAATGAGGTCACAGGGAAACGAGGAACTTGCAAGCTCCTAGCAGGCGTGGCTAAAGATACGGTGCATGTAAGCCTTTAAATATGGCGTATTACAGTCAACCACATGCTGCCACTCAGCCACCTTCAGCCACCTCCATTCACCTCCTCACCATTTTTTTGGGGGGGGGACTGGGGTTCAAACTCATGACGTTGCACTTGCCAGGCAGGCACTTGTGCCATGGAGCTATCTCTCCGGCCCCCTTCTCACCTCTCTCTTCTCACCCTTATCCCATTATTCTTGTGCCTTTCTGAAGCCATTCTGGAAGTACCTTTGGTGTCTCTAGGCACCCTACCCTGCCTCCCTCAAGGTCCTCAATGAACTCCAAACATTCATCCTTCATGGTCATGTTGCTTTAGGGAAGAGCCAGGAGTCTCACGGAGCCAGGGATCCCGTGACCGAAATGGATGACGATGCATCACAGTGTTTTCACAAGTCTGTCTTCGGTTGGGGTCACCCAGTGGCAGCATTTCCCAGGTCTTGTTCTCTTTGTGTCTACTTCTTTAAATGCTCATTTCTTTTATGAAGCAGTAGTAGCCAGGGGCGGGAATTGAATTTATAAACATTCTTTTTATGTATGTATTTATTTTTCTTTTGTTTGTTTTTGAGACAGGTTCTCACTACGCAGTTCAGGCTGGCGTTAAGCTCACTTTGTAGCCCAGCCTGATCTCGAACTCGCAGTGATCCTCCTGTCTCAGCCTCCTGTGACCCTCGCTTCTTACTTTGAAGGCTGAGGTAGGAGGATCACAAACTCAAGGCCAGCCAAGGCTACTTACCAAGGCCTTGTCCCAGGACTAAAAAAAAAAAAAAGCTGGTGATGGACTCACTCAGGGTGGGGCACCCCTAGTTTGATCCCCAGTAAAGGGAGTGGCAGGAAGGTTCTCGAATGATCTCCTTGGGTCTCGTGGAAGGTTCAAGACCATGTGTAAGTCCCCACTTTGCTCCTCTAGGGTAGGCTGGACAAATGAAGAGATTCCAAGAGACAACACAGCAGACGCCCATCTCTTGAGTGGTTAAGGTCACAGCATCTTGTCACTCCTGCCCCTGCCATCTTGGTGAAGCCGAATGCCACGATGGATGGGCTTCCCCAGATCACCAGAAGCTGACTACACAGCTGACCCACAGCTGGGGAAGGAGAGGCGCCAAGCACCGGCTCAGCTCCCTGTGGAGTTTCAGGGTTACCACAGGTCAGCTGGGGGGCCCAAGGCCCAGTGTGGCTGTCCAAGCACGGGACATGAGGCGTAAAGACCTTAACAGGTCACTCGCTCCCACCAGCGTGCCCCAACCCACCTAGACCTCAAGAGCCTGTGTGTGCCCCAGACCTTCGTTCAATACATTGCGCCCCCAACGAAGAAAAGGCAAGCTTTCCGTTGTCTTCTCAGCCCTGGCCGCCAGGTGGCAGCAAAGATAAGCAGAATCGGCCTTCCGCTGGAAAGCCAAATCTGAAATTTTATTTCTGAAAACAAATTTGTCACGCTAAAAATGTATTTCGGCATTATGTCTTTTAAGTGTTTATGGAATGAATCTTTATAGGCCAAATGATTCACAAGAATTAGTCATGTTGATCATCATCACAACCCTTTGAGGTATTTTACTACCAGGAAACCAACCCTGAGTTGTCACACAACTAGTGAGTTGTCCGGGCTAAGCTCATCCTGGGAGTAAGGATGGTGTAAAAGTTCTTTCTGGGTGTGTGTGTGTGTTCAGACTGGTGATACAATTGATCGCACTTGCTTCTGACCTTGGGATCCCTCCCATGGAGTTGCGCCTTTTGGAGTCTCTAGCATGTTGTGTAACATGGCTGGTCCAGACACGGAGGTAATCAACTCTTTGTAGCTAGTCCTTCGAATTAATCCCAATTTTGTGTCTTTACCAAAATAAAAATGCTTCCAGAAGCACCCTCAAATAGACGGCCCTGTGCCAGCATCGGTGCCCATGCCATCCCCAGACACTGCTCCGTGGCCGCTGGGCTGGGCCCACTCCCCTCACCCGCAGTGTGGAGGAGCCGCTCCCGGCCTCAGGCAGACACCGCAGCCCGGGTCACCAACGTGTGCACTTCTGTCAGTTTCACAAGAGAAGGTGCTGGTAGATGCCCTCGGCAGAGCGCAGGCTTCCGTAAAATGATGCGCGCTTGCCTCTCCCTCGCGAGGGAGCAGTCCCGAGTTTTCTTCTGGGGCCCAGAGTGCCCCTGGGGGAGAGATCAAAGAGGAGGGCATCCCAGGTCCCTTGTGAGGTCCAATCCACGACCCATGGGGCTTGCCCTTTGCCCATACCCCGGCACTCACCCTGAGATATGCCTGGGCGAGTTTTCGTGTGCAAATCCCACCACCCCGCAGCCCATGGGCCCTGACTTGTATTTGTGCTTTCACTGACAGAACAGTGCGAGATTCGCTCTCCAGAAAGCGCCGACCAGCTGTGGGGACAGGAGGAAGATTCACAAAGCGGATGAGGAATTCTGAGCGGAAGGGCCCGGCGCCAAGTTCTAGGCACCACCTATGCCTCTCGGCCTCCTCGCTTGGGGGGTGGGGGCTTCCAGAATTCAGAACTGCCTGCGGAGGACAGAGCCCTGCCTGGGGTTCCTTCCACCCACCTGACGCAGCGCCACACCTGAGCTCACTCAGGAGGCCTCACCACGCCCCATTAGGTAGGCGCTGGCTTTCCAGGTTACAGATAAGGAAACAGGCTCAGGGAGGCAGCGCAGCGCCGGGAGAGTGCGCCAGGGCCTGCAGGGACACGATGGCAGCGGCTGCGCCGCAGCTGGCAGGGGTGGGCCGCAGAGGGCAGCCCCATCCGGCCCAGCTGGTGTCCCTTCTTGGGGTGTGTGTTGGGGGGGTTATCTGCCTTCTGCGGACACAGCTGCGGAGTCACCTGCCCCGCCCCCGGCGGCTTCCAACCTTTGGACCGGTAAACAAGCCCTGGCCTGGTCTTGTAGCCATGCCTGTCCTTGAGCCCACAGACCTGGCATGCACGCTCACAGTTGGAGTTGTTCACGGGTCTCTGCACAGCCCCTGGGGGTCGGACCAGGGCGTTTCCCTAACCCCGCAGCTACCCAGATACAGGACCTGGCAGGGATGGGTTCAGGCCCCAGCTTCTTCCTGAAATAGGACAGGGCAGGAACCAGGGAATCAAGGGGAACTGAGCAACAGCAGAGCCTGAGTGTGAAGCTAGGCCGCAGGTCACACTTTCCCATGGCTAGGTGGCCTCCACGTGTGCTCCCCAAGCTGTGTCATAGTTCACAGTTCCTGTTATCTACAGGGCCCCAGATCCCAGGGACCCGGGGACCCTGGGACAGGGCCCACCCTGGCCCGGGGCAGAGGGACGGGCTGTGGGGGGCTGCTGGGTCTGATAAGCACTGCTGGCAAGCAGCCCTTTATCAGCTGTGCGCTGGGCTGCAGGCAGTGCAGGTCCTGTTGGGAGAGGCTCCTGGGCTGGTGCAGAAGAGATATAAGACAGGCATTTTCGCAGGCTCGCAGAGGCCCGTGTTGCTTTCTCTGATTACAAGGTCACCAGGCCTAGGACAGGTTGGTGAAGCACAGCAGAAACAGATCTTACAGAAAGCGAAAGTGCCTAGAAAGCCACTTCTAGACGCTGTCCTGCCCCCCCTTGGGGTCATGGTCCAGATCTCTCCCGCCTATAGACTGATGCTGTCAAGAACTGCATGAGTTAGGGGGTCAGCGAGATGGCTCAGCAGTCTAAAGTACCTGTTTAGGCAAGATTAGGCAACCACAGGGATCGGGTTCGATCCCTGGTACCACATGCTATGCCAGCCCCACCCCCAGGGCAGGCTGAGCCAGCCATAAAAAAAAAAAAAACCTGAGTGAGTTAAACTCAAAGAACACAGTGCAGTGGCATGGAGCACTCCTGGGTCCTGGGCTTGTGACCTCCCAGCCATACACTGTCCTCGGTGTGCTCCTCCACACCTCATGTGGACATCAAGATTTGACAGAATAATGAACATGGGCAGGACCCAGCCTTCTGCAAACCTCAGTGTTGCCCAGGTGCTCTAGCAACTTGCCTTGGCTGTGTTCTAAAAAGGAGGAGGAGGAAGAGGAGGAAGGAGAGGGGAAGGGAGAAGGAAAGGCCAAAAGGTAAATAAAAAATTCAGGGACCAGGGAAATAGCTCAGCAAGCACAAAGTCCTGAGTTTGATCCCTGGTACCACCAAAAAGAGAAAAAAAGAAAGAAAGGAAGAAAGAAAGAAAGAAAAGAAAGCAAGCAATCAGTTGTGTAACACTGGCTTTTCTCCATGTAGATGCTGGGGTTGTCCCTGGCCCTAGTCTCCACCCCCTGACAAATTCCAAGCTTTCCTTGTAGGGATAAATCCTCACTTGGTTTTCTAGTTAGGTCTATTGCTATCTAATTTGTGGATGATGATATTCATCTATTCAGAGTACAGCTCAGTGAATTGCAGAACATTATACAGACAATCGTCATCACAATCATCACCCTCATGCCCCTTTGCAATCAATCCTCTGACCCCTCCCTGGCCCCAGGGGCAACCTCTGAACTACTTCCTGTTGCTGTGGTGTAGATTTCCTGTGTCTAGAATATCACAAATGGAATTATACAACAGATGTTCCTCAGGGTGAGGTTCAACCATCCTGCTGTGAGACCAGCGGTGTCATGGTTTGGACTTAAAATGGGTCCTGAAGGCCAGATGACGGAGGAGGTGATCAGACTGAAAGTGGAATGAACTTGTCAGTAGAGTCACCTATGGATGAGACCCTGGCGGAGCACACTGTTAGGAGGCTGGTCATGGCTACCACATCTTGTCGCTGGTCTTCTCCTCTCTGCGGCTTTCCCTCTCTGCTTCCTGGCCAGCATCAGGTGAGCAGCTCAACCCCAGCACAGGCTCCACCCTGGTCCTGCTGCCCCTTCACAGGCCCAAAAGCGCTGCAACCAGCTGACCAGCGATAAACCCCCTGACTGACCTTCGGCTCCCTTAGTGATTTCAGGTATTTGGAGCCTTCAGGTTTGATTTGGAAAAGTGCTGGGAATGCAGCCCTTTGCAGCCTGGGGTGGATTCGCCCTGCGTTGCTTAAGAAATGGGCTGGATATAGGAAAAGCGGAGCGACAGGGCTATCGCTGTGGGCGTAGGGCCTCCCTAAGGCTCTGCGGCCGAGACCTGCAACCTCGCGGCACCCAGGTTCCCATATCTGTGACAGCCATAAGTTAACTCGGCATTGCAGATTTTCTAGCCGGCAACTAGGCCCATTTCTCCCTCTGTCTTCCTCCTGGTCCAGGAGAGGAGAGTAGTGAAGGAGAATCGTGGGGAGAACCAGGAGCGAGCTTGAGCTAAATGGGGAGCTCTCTTACAGTCTGGGGAACTGCAGACAAGCCCCGCCCCCTCTGGGCCGCAGCTGCCAGGAATTTAAGCTGGGCGTGGCCTGGCCGGGCACAAGGCAGGGCCAGCCTCTGCCCATCTGGTGGCCCGCTGGGGACTCGGGGAGCTGGACTTCTGGGTCTCACAGTGAAGACCGCGGTGCCCTTCCCAAGACGTGCGCCTTCTCAGTGGGCCGCGCGGTTTCTAATTCACTGGGTTCAGTGTCCGCTATCACCAGGCCGCAGAGTCCACTTGAGTCCCGAAAAGAGAGAAACACGTTCAGTTCTCTGTCCCATCCCACTGCGATAGTCAGGAATTCAGAGACAGTGGCTGGGGACCCGCCTGGACTAGAGACCCGAGAGGAGGTGGGTGTGGCCTTTGTCCTGTAATGGTCATTCAACAAGAACTTAGTGAGCAGTCACTCTGTGCCAGGCCCTGTGCTAGGCACGGAACAGATGCAGGGAGGCTGGCCTGGAGGTCCCGCTCTCGCAGAAGACACACACAATCACAGATGTTATTGCACATGGTGATTATTTACATGAAAAAAATCATATGAGAAGAAAAGGTCTTTTCAGTGGGGATTAGGGTTGGCTGCCACAGACTCTGAGCGCCACAGCACAGGTGCGCAGGAATTCAGCACAGGTGTGCAGGAATTCACTTTCCTTTCACAATGACAAGTCTGGAGGTCGTAGCTGCCAGGTTGGTTCAGCCGCCCAGGGGTGCTATGGTTGAAGTCTCTGCTGTATCTCATGTTCCCAAGGTGGCTGCTTGAGTGTCAGCCTTCACATTTATATCCCAGACAGAAAGCACAAAGGAAACACAGCTTAGTTCTCCATCTCTAGTTAAAGTCTCCTCTCAGAAAGCCACAGGAACACTGCCTTTGTCTCACTGGAGAGAACACTGTCTTATGGCTACTGCTGGCTGGAAAAGAAACCACTAAGTACATAAGTGAGGCAGGCACTTTCAGTGAGACAAAACTTCTGTAAAAAACAATAAGGAGCTGGGTGTGGTGGCGCACGCCTGTAATCCCAGCACTTGGGAGACTGGGGCAGGAGGATTGATGCAAGTTCAAGACCAATCTGGGCTACAAAAGTGCGCTCAAGACCAGCCTGAACTGTATA